>JAOEHT020156768.1:0-11855 GCA_025448195.2 Parazoanthus atlanticus
CCGATCTCAGGTACACATGCGGATTCATCGTGGTGAAAAGCCCTATATCTGTGAATTGTGCGGAAAGAGATTGACCCAATCAGGAAACTTGTCTGCACACAAGCGCACACACACTTGGGACGAGCTTTTTGAGTGTCACTACTGCAGGATGCGCACACACACTGGGGACAAGCACTTTGAGTGTCAATACTTCAAGATGCGCGCGCGCGCACACACACACACACACACACACACACACACACACACACTGGGGACAAGCCCTTAATTCGACTGTTGAACTATGTGCTGGATGCGCACATAGTTCAACAATTTTAAAATAGCTTCATTTGCCATTTGTAAGTAACAGAAATAGAAGCAAACATTTAGTTTTACGGGGGCAAAATGTGTTTTCAGAGCATTTTTTTTGGTTGTTGATAAATTATTTTTGAGGTTTAATCTCAAAAGTGCGAGTAATTGTTGTAACTGAGAAACGAACAATGTGCGAGTCAAATCCAAACGCGAACATCTCCCACCGGGCAAAGCCCGGGAATTTGACCCCAGTCGAGCAGAATTTTCAGATTCAGATTTTTTTTATTGATATTTCATTTTATTACGAGATTGGTTATATTCCATTAGCCTACAAGTAGTAATAACTAGTCTAGGCAGACCAGTGGATTACAATTGATTAAACATAAAGGAAAAATTGAGAAAATAAATATAATATATGACTTGTGTATAACTAAGTATAAATGTATTTAATTTATTATATAATTAATTTTCAGGATGGGAAGTACATTTGAAAATTGTGCTGGTTTTTCCAATGTGATGAAGGGTTATAAGAAAAAAATGTGACTCATTTAAGACACATAATCAGGGAAAATGAGGGAAAATCTGTATAGCTCTCTCGATTCCAAAATAGCTCTCCTCATTCTGTAACATAGACAAGAGTGAATTTTTAATCTTTTTCTTAAATGTATATTTGGAACTATTCCTAGTAGAAGATGGAATTGAATTCCAGTCTTACACCAACCCTAGAGAAAGCCGAGTTAAGTTAAATGTTCAGTCGTGCTTACTCAGTGTATAATTTTAATATTCACGAACGCCCCAAAAAGCATCGTTTTCTTTATGTTCGGCTCGACAGGAAATTGAAAACGAAATTATGTTAAACATCGCCTACGCCAAAGTTGATTTATTTCAGTATATACCGATATTATTATATATTGAAATGCCCGACTCTGGAATAGGCATTTTATTAAAAACAGCTAACTTGGTTTGCTGACTATGACGAAGTTAAACTTCAACCAGCTTTGTGTGCATCTTGCAAGCTGGCTTAATCAGAGTTTTGAGAAGAGGGCCGTGCATTTGACCAACAAAGTGACCATTGACAGCGGGGCATTTGGCCAAAGTAAATGCTTCCTGGGCCGGTACTCATTTTTAATCTTTAAACAAGACCGATTTTACCTCCAAAGTATATAAAATATTTCAATTCAATTAAAGCAAATTTTTACACAGCAAAAGCTTGAGTGTACGTCTCTGCCTCATCTGTAGTGGTCATATCAGCCTCGAGTTTGATTGTCTACCGAAAAATAAAACATAGTAAAAGCAGTAAAAATAGCAAACAGTAAGAACCGTCCGCCTCCTTTTTGAAAGAAATCCGCACGAGAAACAACTAATGTTTCTTACTTGGCTTTTGATGAAAAAATAATTTACCTACTGATGCTAGAAACTTCATTGTTTTGTCTTAATTTTAAGCAAAGATGTTGTCAACTGCTTATGCTCAGCCACGGGATCCAAAGTTCGAGTTGACAGATTTGTTCATAGAAAACAATTTACTTTACCCCCAAGTGACGAAGTTTACACATTAATTATTGAAATACATTTTATTTCAGCTATTCGGCCATTCTTAATGTAAACGTCCACTAACCATTGTATTTCGCCAGCAAATATCTCATAAGGGGAGCCCCAAAGTGCTCCACTTACCCACAGCAACTTTACCGTTTTGAATTCCGTGACGAAATCAATACAAATTATCGAATCGAGTCACTTACTGTCTACAAAGCAGACAATATAATGTCAAATAGTGACAAATACCTGGCAATGAACATTTTTCAGTCACAGAAATAAATAACTACTCTCCTTTATGTTGTTCTTCATTCTTATTGGATTACCACTGAAACAAATTACCAGCAAAACTGGTTTCAGGGAATTTTGAAATCATGAACAAAACTACACGATTTTGCAACAGAGCTGTTCCTAACTATACTTTGGATCAACGTTTTCCCATTTTGGACGTTCCCCTTCATTTCTTTGATTCAAGTATTTTCATAGCAAAAGGTGAAACGACACAAATACACTAATCCAACGTTACCACGTGGATGTTCCAAAAGTTTGTATAAAACGTCAGCTGGTAACAGATAAACAATTTAGAACTGTCAAGATGTACAAATTTCCATTCTTTGAGAATGCTTTTGGCTTATGGTCTTTTGTTGAAGAATAAACCTGTAGCTGGGGTTTCTGCGACTACGAGTGACCCAGGGTGTTGATAGCACCGGTTGGTACTACTTTGTTATATAGGGCAACCCTTGCAGTTGTACTAGAAAAATAACTTTGAATATAGATGCTTTTTCCAACATATCAATTCTACGGGTTTGGAAAGAGCTAGGAAAATGATAAGCATTCTCCCATTCCTTTCTCCAACCTGCTGGGTCCTTAACTAAGATTTCGATGGTACATCTATTCAAGCCACAAGTTTCGATACGTTTAGCCAGGTCCCAGTACATACAGTTTACCTTTCTTCAAGGTTTACATAGAAACTCCACGACTTTACTGATATAGTTTTCCATGACTTAAGATAGATACGTTTTCCCGCTGTTTTCAGTAAGATTTACCTTTTTCTGGCACCTGTTTTACGATTTTGATATTTTAATTTGAAACAGGAAGAATCAGTTTGGGCAAAAAAATTGAAATTCCAAAATTACATTTTTTCAGGCCTGGAAAATGCATTTTCAAATTCCACGACTTTTTCATGACCGAGTGAACCGTCTTTCTATTTACTTCTATTATGCAATTCATATTGCCTCATACCCTACTAACAGAACCTCATTTACCCACTTAACCAACGTCAAAGATAGGCTCTGCCGAAATCGTGTCAGGAACAAACTTGTTAAACAGGTTTCAAACCGGTTTCATTTGAGCGGTCGAGCAGGCAAAAGATGTGCTCTGTTAGCCGTTTGATTATTTTAAGTCACACGACATACAAATACCCATGGATAAGAAACCCCCTTGATATTGTTTTCATGACTTGAAATGTATTGCCAAATCATTTTGGCGAAACTAACTACCATTTAAATATGATCTTCAAAATTTAGAAAAATTCAGTTAATACCTTTCAACAGGGTTCATACACTTTTTCAGGCACTAACCAGGATTTTCAGGCATTTAATTTAAAGATTTTTTCCTCCAAACACACTGGCCTGAAGTGAAGTTGTCCAGACGAAGACAAAAAAGTATTTTGTTTTGTAACTACATTATGCTTTTCACGTTGTCAGACAAAAATGCGATTGTAGACTCTAACGTGCTTTTTTCAAGGATTTCTGAATGCAAGGATTTTCAAGTCCTTAAACTGAAACGAAAACCAATCAATGACTTTCAAGGACTATACGAACCCCACTGTAATTTGGCACTACAAGAAATTCTGCAGCTAACAATGCAAAATCAAGACACACTGAAAACAATGGTCTTAAAGCTATTCACAAACGATTGAAACAATTTAAAATATTTCTTATTTACAAATTCGCATTTCTTTCTTACAAGTAATTAAGCTCGAAATTCTCGAGTATATTAAAGACGCCTCGCAGCACTCATTCTGCGAAGGAAGGAAGCTCGAGCACCGAGCCGCTCTCCCGTGCCAACCCTCTAAGTGATTGACCCGGGATCCCATTACTGAGGAGCATCCTTCTGTTCATATGCCGTATTTCCTCGAAAAAGTTCAGTTATCAAATAAGCCCTCCCCGCGAATCACTGCTTGTCCCTCGCGCACGAAACTTTGAAATTTTTGCACCGCTCCTGAAATGGCAGATTTCTGCTGTTTACCAAAAATGCTATCAATTTTCAAATACCCTTGAGACTTTAAAGAAAGAAAACTGTCCTAAATTTCCAATCATTCACTGTAACTGTAACAGCTAGCCAGCTATGGAACAGCTTGACTGTAAATCTTAAAAAAAAACCCCTACTTTTAATGCCTTTGAATGTGCGTAGCATAAACCGCATCTCAAGGAACAACTGCATTTGGCTCATTTAAACCGCAAGAAAACTTCTATTAGTTTATTTCATATCTTATATATTCAATATCCTGTATTTAAATTGTATTTTCTAGATATAGCATCGAAATTAGTAATTTTCAATTGTTATTCTAATATTTGTAATTTACAGTGCAACTACACCAACAAAGGTAAAAGAAATCACCAGTCGAGCTGGGAACAATGAACTTGTAACAATTTTTTTGACAGGTAATATTTTTGCAGGACTACAGGAGCAGCGAATACGAATTGTGGAGTATTGTTTTCAATTACAATTATGGAATATCCCTATTTGTTGTAATTTTATTGTTCTCAACTCAATTTGTGATTGGCTCATTTGTAAAATAAAATGTCCGGGTGGCTTTAGTGTTTTACACTATTAGCGTTCAACCTCAATAAACAGTCTTTATTATTATTACTATTGTCATTATTATTTTTATTAAGAAGGACTGATAGACTCGTTAATGACAACAGCCAAAATCCTTCCACAAGTGCCTCCCCCATCCCTATTTTCAACTCCAATACCTAATAGTTCATAAAAGGAATTTAAAACGAGTTAAAAACATTAAATGAGGACTCGTGAAAAGGTGCGTTTTAAAAATTAATGCAGTTAAACGACTAGACTAACTGTGATTTGTTTGGTGTTTTAAACCTATTGTACAATTATAGCTTTGGCACCGAAGCCTAAATCGTCTTCTTAAAATAAGTTTGCCCCTTCAAAAAGCGCCTCCTCTTTCGAGATTAACTTTAATCACGTGCCCCTAGCATCTAATCGAGGAAATACGGTATAAGACGGAAGGAATTATGGCAAATCTGACTATTTTAGATTTAAGTCTGAATTAAACACATTTAATTTAGTTATAAGATATTCGCGTTTCTTCGTGTATTTTCAGGCTCGCGGCTCTTAGCATTATGCTTGTTGCTCGAGCTCTCTGAAGGAAACAAACTAGCAATGGAACATGCCCAGTTTGAAAAATCTTCCGAAAAGCAGCATTTGTAATTATTTGGCTTGCATTTAGATGTTTTAATTATATTTGCTTCGAGATAGCAAATAGCAAAATAAAAAATACTCTAAAAATGGCCTGCCGTCTCACTCTTGGTAATATGGGAGAAGAATGGGAGATGAACGCTCCATGAAAATGGCTCCTGATTGACTGTAATTTCTATAGCATGAAATAGAACGTTCCTTAAAGAATTCGGGTCAACCAGAATGCCTTGCGGGTGGGGTCAATATTTTGACTGAGTTAAAGAGACTTTGCAATGAAGATGGTATTGCACTCTTTCAAAATCTGTGTAATCCTATGTCCCTTCACTAAAATTACAGCTCAGTTCTGTCCATTCCAAGTGTGTCATGCTCTTCAGCCATTTATTTTGTATTATTTTTACTATTCTCGAAAACATATTGATCGTGACGATAGGATGACCGAACATGTGACATCTTTGAGCTATTAAACATTCGAAGAAACAGATAAGCCACTTCTGAAACCGAGACAGTCCCATCCAATGAAAGTTGTGACAGCAAAGGTAAACTGTGATGTTTGTTAATACAACTGCTGGCCTTGGACCATCAGAGACTGGAACAGTTTGTCACCAGAGATCGAAGACATACACTACTTTCATGATTTGCTCCAGTGACCATAAACAATAGGTTGAAGATGAGGTCAAGTTCTCATACATTTGCTGTATTTCGGCCTTCTGGCCTCGACTCAATGTTTTTGTTCATGGCCACTGGGGCGTATTATGAAAGTGGTCTATTATGAGTGTTAAAGCTTTCAAATCCGAACTAATAAGTGAACTATCGATGTAACATCACTGCCGACCGACCACTCCAGCGTTATTGTATAGATGTAGATGTTGAAATAATCCGTGGTTTCCACCAATACTTAAAACAAGTGTTAGCTTAATAGGGGTTCACAAGGTCGTACACGTGATGTTCACCCAATCTTCAATAAACAACATAAACAATGCAAAGCATCATGGTTGACCCTAGTTCTTTTAAGAGTTTGTGTGTCTTTTGCTGCTTATTTGCAGCATTCGCAGAGTGTTTTAATTCTTAGTTTGCCATACAGCTACTGATGCTCGCAGCAGGCTTCTTTGATTACGTGTGTTTCATTGCTCTCATTCAACACTAGGTGTTCGGCATCGATCACTATATAACTAACTATTGGAAGCAGTTTACCTGAGATTTGCTACTTAGGAAATGGTGGTGGGGGTGGTGGAGGTGGGGAGGGTGACTGCGGCGGCAGCGGTGGGAAATCCCCCATACTCTGAGGAGGTGGAGGTGGTGGCGCTTCTTGCTGTCCGAAGAGAAAACTGAGATCGTGGGAGCTCAAGGTGCTGCCACCACCACTGCTGCTACTAAACCGATTACTCATCATGTACGTATTCTGGGTTGTACCAGAACTTGAACTTGTAAGAAGTCCCGGTGGGAACATATTCGGCGATAAAGTTGATGCATGAAATGGTTGGAGACCAATACTGGACGAGCTGAAGCCCATATTAATGTCATGTTTTGAAGGGAGCGTTTGGGGAGGGGGTGGAGGTAATGGTGCCATGCTCTGCACTGATGACGACGGCAGTGGTGGCGGAGGAGGTAAATGAGATAGCTTGGATGAGGAGCTAGAAGAATGTTTTTTAGCTGATGAAGATGATGACGAGTGTGCTTTCTGGTCAAGTGATGGGTGCGGAGGATGCTTCTGATGAGGCTTGTGACCAGCTGAAGAGTGAGGCTGCTTCTGGGAAGAATGGGAGTGATGTGAGTGGGACCGTGAACTGGAAGAGTGTGTTGTCTGTCCGGGATGAGGGTGCGGAACCTTTGAATGATTACTTCTATGTGATGAGTGCGAGGAGTGGCTTGACTTGCTGTGTTGCGAATGGCCTGCAGCTGGAGTGCCATCTGAAGTAGAAATTGATCTGTGTCCTGATTTGTGTGAAGAATGTGAATGTGAAGACTTGTGTTTCTTGGCTGGTGACTCCTCAGGGTGTCGGTGCCTGTGTTTTCCTGGAACTCCTGATGATGACGATGATACTCCAGATGATGATGACAATGAGGGGGGTCCCAAGTGAACAGTTGCTCTGTGTTCTTTAGTGGACGCAGAAGCAGTTGACGATACATTCGCATACTTAGTAGTTAGTGGAGGTAAAACTGGCAAAGAAACATTCACAGACAGTGACGCTTTTCCAGAGTTGTTAGTCGACAAGGACACAGTTGGTGCTTTTATCTTTTCTCTCACAGGTTCTTTTCTTGAAGAAGATTCTTTGTGGACAGTGTGATCAAAGCTGTTCATATGAGCATGGGTGCCATTGTGTTCACCGTCGACGTTGTTATGATGGACAGTAGTCGTGGTAGAAACATTACCACTGGTTGAGTTTGTAGCTGCTGATGAAGACGACTCAGACTTGTGACCTTTCATAGCGGGCAATGGCATGCCACCCTGAGGAAGCAACACATCTGGAGTAAAATAAACTTTCTTTCAAGTCAGGCCAACGCATTATAAATGTTTATATTGAACACAACGCAAATTAGTATTTCATAACATCGTAGTTGCCGACGTTAGAAGAATGCCAGGCGTGAGATTTAAAACTATAAAGACGTATGGCGAAAGATTGAGATAACACAAGCGTGAGATTTATAGAAAATGTTTGAAAATTATCATTTTTTCTGGAGGATAGAGGTTGAGGCGTGAGACACTCCATAGTCGTGAGGTTTGTAGGTTAAGTAACGTTGTAGAGTTGTAAGCCTCCTCCGCAGGAAACTTTGTTTCAAATGAAATATAAGAGATATATGTTTAATGATAGCAAATAAGGGATGGTTAAGGACAAATGATAGTGATTGATAGTGGTATATATTATAACATCACTATCATTACCTATCATTTGCCTCCATTTGCCCAATATTGCCACACTGAGTTACCTGCGGAGGAAGCTACGTATCACCTGAAAGAAGTATACAGCAAAATAACACACTTGCCTTATAGATCGTAACTGAGTTGACTTTCCTCTTGAGCCTGTTTGGACATTTCTCCATTATGTGCACAAACTGCTGGGCAATGTCTGACCACAATTGGTAAACAAAACACAAATAAAGATTCAAACTAAATGTTTCTTGTTTGTTAGTGTGATGCAAAAAGATTGGGAATCATGGAGGTGGAAAGGGTGATGGAAAACTTGTACAGTTGAGAAACGATCAAATGATGATTTGTTCTGTTACTAAGTGTACATTTTTACACCACCTTAAAACTCCAGACAAACGTTTAGCACCAAAAAAATAAGTTACCAAAAAAATGTGGCACCAAAAGTTCTCAAAATAATATTTTTTCTTTATTTCCTCAAATTTCCACTTGTTGTGTAAACGCCTTTAACACAATATGAAATGGTAGTCATCAAACCCATTTTTGTGTAAAATAGAGTTGAATGTTAATAAAATATACGGTATATTTGAGGTCCTGTCAAGTAGCCACGAAAAACAATTGCTGTGGTGGTACAAGGATTGATGCCACAACACCACAGGTCTGACAACAATTGGCATTATTACAAATATAAAAATGATGAATGAGAAGGCCTTCCATACAGTTCAGTGGAACAGAAAATTCAATCTTTTGGCTCTTTTCTTTGCCCCCTAATGGGTGCTTTAGTCCTTGGGTTGACATTCTAGTTCTAAACATTCTGTTGTAGAAATAATCCCTGTAAATAATTACAATTTTATCATCTTTGTCATTCTAATTGCTATGATTATTGTTATTATGACAATGCAGTAACAAAGCAATGGTATTACAGGAACAACACAATGCTACAAGAAATTTTAAAAAAAGTCCGGAAAATTTGTTGTGAAAGCAGCACAATAATTTTTACACACTGGTCTCAAAATTGACAGTGAAACCAACGGGAGAATGAACAACATTAACTTTTGCTTTTCTTTGTAATTGATTATCCCCAATCATTACAACTTGAAAAGAATGCATCAGGTGAACACCAAGGGTCTGTTCACACTAGTGACACACACTTAAGCACAAGCAGATGATCCATGGAAGTATTCTCTAATGCACATTGCATTAGTGACAACTAAATATCTGCATAACACAAAAATGATTTCTGGCTTATGCTTGTTTCATTGTGGCACAAGTGTGAATGGGCCCTAGGAGTGGAACCTACCATCCAAGAGCTCCTTCGTGACTGAAGGATCAATATATTCCCACCAGTCCTTATTGTCAGTGGACTTGGGAATCTGTTAACCAATGCGTAAATTACACACACATATTACTAAATGTCTATGCTAAATAATGCTTCATTTTTTTCTAAAGATCACGTAAGTCAAAGAATAGAACCAGGAAGGGACTGGCCAATAAGCACCAGGAGATCGGCTGGAGTGGAGGGTGGGTGGGTCATGAAATTCTGAATTCTGCTAAAGGGGTGCAAGCTGAATCTACGGTGTGAAAAAGCAGTTTTTCAGTCTTGCAATGTTCAAAAATTCATTTTATAAAGGCCCAATTCTGACAGTTTTCCTGAGGGAGCACTTTGAAATTTCAGGACTACTCTACAGCAGAAACACATTCCAGTAAGAAGAAAAAATTCCAGGAAAAAGAAAACTTCTGGGACGAAAACAATTTTAAGAAAATTAGAGGAAGAACAAACTCAAGGAAGAGAAAATTCCAGAAAGATACACTCCAGGAATTTCAGAAGTCATACAAACTACATGTAGGAGCACATTGAGAGAGCACACTAAATACCTTCTGGCTAAAAAAGTTCAGTGCACATTGAAAGAGCATTCTACCTACCTCCCAGTTTGACCACTTGCAGGCCAAGTGGATGCATGCACAGGCAACTGTTGATGGCTTGTACTGCAGGCAGAATGTTGTCAGGTGCAAGCTGAAACAATCCAACTATTTTAAAATATGGGTCACACTGATTTATGATCTGACGTAAAACAAGGAAAGGTTCCCTAAATAAGGAATTATGTGCAGATTGATTCCTTTCTTCTTATCTGCAATGTTTCTACAGCCAAATACAATGCACCTGGTCAGCATATCTGCCCTATTGAAATGAGCATGTGCCCACTTTCCTTCGCTAATCTACATCACAAGGGGCTAGTCATCATTCCTACAATACTCTCAGGTGCTCGGTCGTTCTGAAAGGGCATGGCCATTGTGAGAACTTCAAGCTTAATTGCGGTACAAAGAATTGTTTTGTTCAAAATCAAAAATCTTTTGCTAATTGATTCTGGAGGTCCAAAACAAACAAAATCTAACAAAACTCTGAAAAGATTGTATTCACTTTACATGTAACAACCAATGTCAAACAAGATCATGCTTTTTACCACTACAACACTTACCGCCTTTACTCTAATTTAAGCGCCGGATAAAATTAATTATTTTTCCAAATGGTGCCTTAATAGGAATATAAACAAAAAATATTTCTAAAAGTGGCGCCTAAATTGGAGAGGCGCTTAATAATTAGAATCATTTTGACACGGCTCAAATTTGCTAATTCGCAAGCGCGGGCTGCACGCATAGCGGCACTGAAAAGAGAATTGTTACACAACTTTAAGAGTATTCGCTGGATACAGTTTAATTATGACTTTTCATTTATAAATACACAATTACCAGTATATTGCTTGAAACTATTGGTATAGCAAAAGTTCTTGAAAACATTGAAAGCTAACGGTATTTACATATTCACAAATAAATCAATTTTGAAGAGTTTGTTACATTTGCCCCCACACCTTTTTGAATAGATGTTAAATTTGGCCCCGCGGAGTTGATCTCACAAAGAAATCCTTAACAAAGGCAGCACTATAAAAGACTGGAGAAAACTCATTACAAAAACAAGTTACAAGGTAATTCAAAACACGCTTTGTTTGATGTTGAGAACTTTGATGCCAACTTGTCAATAATTATGCATGGTTTCACAGTGCACATAAACAAACACTCGATTGCAGCACAGAAGCCAAATATGACTACAAACCTTCCAAGAATGTTTCAAACTCTTGAACGAAGATTATTTCAAATACTGGTACTTGTTTCTAAAAATTTTAGTGAGTAGAATTATTTATATCGGCAATTACAAACAAAAGTAAATATTTTGAGATCACAGCTTCAGTTCCACTTGATTACTTTGCCTGGCGCGCTTCCAAACTGGTGAGACATTCTTTATAATGCACTAGTCAATGTAAACCCCCGCACCCCCCCTCCCGGGACATGCGGGGCATTAGCCGGGCATTTGTTTTGAAATAAATGCAAATAAAGTAAAATGCCCGGCCCCCGTGGCGTCTTTATTCATTCATATAAGGTTTTTTGCCCCGCACATGGTCCCGGGTACCAGAGAACTGACACGGCGATTTCTTATTTTTTTATTTCAAACTGAGAGCCACAAACATCAAGAACAAGTAGTTTATTCACAACATTTTTAAATCTATACCAGAGAACGTATTTGTTTTCTTGTACCATATGGTGGGCAAAGTAGACGGTTTTAAAAAAAGTTTTTAAAAAAGTTTACAACTTTTTTGCTTTTATTACAGTGGCACTGCAAAGAAATTCTCTTCAGCTTACAAATCAAGCATTTGATTATGCTCACAAAGATGTT
>JAOEHT020156835.1:0-11852 GCA_025448195.2 Parazoanthus atlanticus
TAATTAAATGTATGTAAACATAACTTTTCGAAAATTCGCGTTAATTTTATAACGCGTAAATTTTGTTCGCGTTGTTAGCATGCTTCGTTATATTCCTATAATAAGGTAAACTAAACCCAGTGGACCTTTTAGCCTTGTGACCCCCATTCTGGAAAATGTTGTTTTATAGCTCGCAAATCTTACATCAGTGCTGCACTTCACCCTTACCGCTTCGTAAAAATACATAATGTCACTACGTCATAAACAATGGTTTTAAAGGTTTTTACGAAACTCTTTTTTGGCATAATTAGCCAAAAAGATCAAAATTTCTAAAATAACATATTCTACCGTTTCATAAGCTAATTATAAATCTCTGCCTCACGCACCACCCCAGTACGTTACATCAACATATACGGTGGTTTCTATGGCAACAGGTAAGACTTCATTATTCTTTGATTACCATTTAGAAAGTGGCCAGAGAAGTCGAATAATGAATTAAAACATTAACTCGAGAAAATTACCTAACTTAAAACATCTATAGATACAAGCTTTAGGAAACTCAAGGAAGCCGATGAAATAGCAGCACACAACAAAGGTCTAATAATCCGCTTGTTATTAAATGACAGTGGAAATTAAAATTCTGAAAAAAACAAAAACAGATCCATAATCAGTGAACTGTTTTCCACAAAAGGATTATTGTTGTAAATAATTTGCTTAGCAACTGATAACGAGAAGACGTAGCTGATATTATTTATTGGTATCAAGTTTAAAAGCTTTGATTTCATTATCTTCAACTTCTAAATATAGGAGAATTTAAAATCAAAAAGTCCCTTTCGATTTGGTAGAAGCGCTTCCTTAATGGGTCATACTTAAACTAACACTTGGGAGTTAATTCCTACCTCCAGCGTTATGTTTTAACGTAAGCACGTCACACTTAACCACGCGCTACATATTTAAAAACGTTATTACTTATGTCAGTTACATTCTTGTATGATTTCTTAGGTATTCTTAAGACTATACTCTTCCTGTATATTTCTACCTTGCGAGCAGAGATCTCTCATACTGTCGCCACGAAGAACGATTCATGGTGATACGAGAGATCTCATCTCGCAGGGTAGTATATTTCTTACTTATAACCTGAAATCTATTGTATCAACTCTGTATCTTATGAGTTTAGCACACTGAAACTGGTTGCCAATAAAATGCACTTAAAACTTACAGTCCATTTCGAAATTTTACTGATTCTGATCGCCTAAAGTTGCCGGCAAGGTAAAGTGAACAGCAAGATCATCTACCAGCGTTGAACACACAAGCGAAATGAGCAAGATGATGTAGGTTCAAATGATGACAAAAAATCATCCTGGAAATCCCTGGTGATGATAATTTAGGACCACATAAGTATGTCTTCATCGCCATGTTTGCGAATATATCAGAAAGACAGCCCTTCAAATCGCCCAGATTCAAGAAACTGAAAGAACATTTATATAATGACGCCAACACCATTGAAAGTTAAGACTTTAATAGCAAGAACTATTAAGTTAAAGAGAGACTGCTGTAATTAGAGCGCCTTTGATAGCCTGATGAAGAAATCATTGGATGTAAAAAGAGAATCATCGACTTCGAAAATGAAAAGCGGAATAACTGACTAAAGATGTGGCAGAGAAATGGGATAAAATCCGACTTCACAAAGAAAATGAAAGTGATTAATGGCCTATCGAAGGGACGCGATTGACTTAAAATCACAACAACACGAACGCGAATCCAATTACTTTCCAAAGTTCCTTCATAAAGTCCAAAGAAGAAGTTTGACAAGTTCTCCAGAAAAAATTCTCATCCAAAAGCCAAAGACCAAGGGCAAGACACCCCACCCCCACCCTGATATCGTTATACGTGCAAAAACTTGGCTTGTAGTGAAATAGTTTCGCGTTTTCTGTCAAAGGTTAAATATAGGTTAGTAAATTTCAGAAAGTATTATCTGCTTTGTCTCCCGGTTCTAGGTCTAGTAATTTGCAACAGAAGGACGCTTTGATTATTTTCAAAGCATCCATCAACGAGTAGTTTACGCCATCATCTACACGTTTGTTGACTGAGGAGTCGGTCTGCAGAACTGAATTCAGAGTGTTCGTAAAAACAGGAAATAAATTGGTCGGGCGTCATTCTCGGAAACAAGCTGTGAAACAAGCCTTGTCCCCAGACATGATAACCCTCGGTAACCGCATCGCACCAAAGTCTCGAGCAGATACCTGGGGTAAGGAACTAGGTTCTTGCAACAGCTAAAACAGTCTCATATACGGCGGATCAATGTTGAAGCGGGTTTTCAACCTGCCAATGAACAATGTACGTACACTCTTTGGGAACTCGACTCTCCGCGTAGTTTTCGTGTGGTTTGAGCACTAAGCGTTAAGTGTCGCCTTTTTAAAAGTATCTTTATACAAAATATTAAAGTAGGATTGATCATATTACCTGTATATCAATACAAAAGCCTTTGAAAGTCACGTAACTCTTGTAATACGTGTTTTGTGTGCGGGCCGTATGAATCCGAATCTTTCCGCTTGAATTGTTAAAAATCAGAAACACACACTAAATGGCCTTGTTATTTTCTGAATATAAATCTACCTGGAGACTGGTGACCAGTCACGTGCTGATTTCCCCACAGGGCTCTGATGACTTCTGTGCACCACTGTGTGCACGATCGATCGTGTTATGGCACAAGGTATTCCAAGCTCTTTTTCCTCAGGGAACAGTTCTTTAACTACTACCAGTACAACTAAACTGAAAGCAGGAAGAAAGATCGACTACACAGACTAAATGATCGTGGATATTTTGGAGAACAAAATTTTTGTCTAGTAGAATTTTCAATTCTACTGGTATTTTGACCACCATATCAAAAGTGTTGTGTCGAGTCCTGATATGGGACCATTGGCATGGGTCTAGTTTGGGTGATGGATATGGCTATAGATTCAGTATGGGTCTGGTTAGTTGGGTATGGCTACAGTTATAGATATGGGTAAGTATGGGCGTATGTTATATGATTATATATATGGGCATATTAAGTATGTATGACTTTGGACCAGTGTGGTATGACTATATGATAATGGCGCATAGGTTTAGATTTGGGTGTGGGTGTTGTTGTTGATGTAAGTTTTGGTATTGGTATTGGTGTGGGTATAGTTAAGGGGTTTAAGTATGAATGTGGGTATGGGTATGGGTATGTTTAAGAGTTTAGATATGAAAATGGGTGTGGCTATGGGCAAAGTATGGGCATTGGTAGGGGTATGGATATGGGTATGGGTTGAGTATGGGTTTTGGATATGGATCTGGTAATGGGTATTGGTAGGGTATAGGTATAGGTATGGTTATGGGAATGGTAAGGGTATTGGTATGGGTAAGACGGGTATGGAAAGGGTATTGGTATGGGTATGCTTGTAACTATAGGTATATATGGGTATTGGTATGGGTAGAGTATGTGTGCAAATATGATTATGGGCATAAATGTAGCTATGGATACGGGAATTGATATTGGGTTAAGCATTATACTATGTATGAATATGGCTATGGGTATTACTATCCTTATGGCTCTGGCATGGCTAAACGAATAATGGTTATTGCGATGCACACTGTAGTGGTGTTGGTTCTGTACGAGTAGTCATTGTGAGTTGTCTGTGGTGGTGACGGTGAAAAGGTAATCTGTTACAAAAAAGTCTTCTGGCTACTGGTTTACACAACTACACAGTAATACCATACAAACTTCTGCCTTTATAAAGGCTAATTTCTGTTTATACTCTTCCTCAATTTCCAGCAGACCCTTGCTCTTATAAAGCTTTATTCCTGTTTACTAAATTGCAATACCTGGGGGAAAAACTTGCTGTTTAAAGAGTACAATCCTATTTCTGATTTGACCTGAAACAAGAATGAGTTACCATAGCAACACTTGGAAGATTCGTTTTGTGTTTAAACGATAGCTCTCGTTTACTCAACTCCGGTGTGTTGCAGTTGTTTCTTTTTACAAAAGCTAATTTTTAACTTGAGAGGAGTTTTTAAAACTGACAACACTATACGTGGGTTACCAAGTGGTCAACATTTAAAGTGTATAACTTAAAGTACCTCGGATGAATGAACACTCAAGATTTAAATTCATAAACAAATTGAATTGAAGTGTTCACGGTTTCACTGAATCTGCCAATTGCAATTTCTCGCTCCGCTGAATAGATCTCACAGATACTTTCAGCATGTCCCACACATATCATGAAATTATACTTAGGTACATCCACTGATCTCTAAGACCCACCTGTGCTTCATTTTTCCTGTTCTACATGCTAACGTATATCTTATCACCGTGTGTTGGGAAAAACTGGTTCTATACTAATATTATTGTGCCAAAAAGACATTTCAGTGTAAAAAATTGAACTGGTAAAGTGCATAAGACAGGATTAAAGATAAAGTTAAAGACTCAGCTAATGTTGTCAGTTGCACAAGCAAACGCTTCTCTATTCACAGTTGTGACACTGTTGCTTCATGTTGTCTATGACATTACTAACACGAGCGTAACTTCTCTCTGAACTTCTCGTTTGTTAACAGTTGAATTTTTACGTTTACCAGGTTTTTCACAATTTGGCTAAATGAAAAGTTCTTGTTACCTGAGAATAAGAGGCTACAAACAAATCTTCTTTTTATTTTCCGGATAGGGTTTATTTGTCCATTTGTTTTGCCAGGTTGTTGTATTGAGTTTATAAATAAAGCCACATGCATGACCTGTTGTTTTGGGTGCATCAACAAAATCACAGGTCAAACGTGCAATAAACCAGAGCTTCTCGAACTGCGGGACCGTTTGCCTAGCGGTCGATAAAATTCAGCTAAAGAAGTGGATTATATATACCATCAAATCGAATACGGGTGAGTAAGCAATAATTGATATAAGCATGCATTCCATCACAGGTTTAAAGCGGACGGAAATTTTGATTTTATGTAACTAGACTCATTCAAAAAACTTTTAATGGTTTTACTGTGGATAGTAGGTCGTAAAATAATTGTAAACAAAACATACGGTTTGTTCACAGTTTTCTTTTAGTTCACGATTCTGATTGGTCGATCACTGACAGTCGTGTCTGAAACCGTTGGTTTTATTGTACTCTTACCAGGGAGTTCAGCGAGTACAATGTTTTATTATTAAATAGCAATCCAATTATATCAATATTACCTAAGAACCGATTTGGATCATGACATAGTCATTGTTTAGCTTCACGGCCTATGGCATCATGGCCTCTGATTGGCTGGTTTAGAAATAAGCATGTTGGGCCCCATTACGTCATGTAAAATAAAATTTGTTCTCCCGTAATGCCACGTCAAGCTCAAAACGTGGATTGGCTGGCGGGATCGCGCATGTCCGCCTTGGTTTGAGTTGGAATATCGAAGTAGTTTGTGATAACATATTGAGTCAGACCGTAACTGGGTTTGGAGTCAAGTGACAACTTTCCCCTCAATTTTGTGAGCGTTGTCACAGGTTAGTTTACATCTTACTAAACACAGAAACCTTTTGGGGGAATTGTTCTCGAACAAATCTCGACTGGTAAACCTTGGCCGCTAAGGAAAAAATCCGAAAAAAATCTTGTCCTTGCTTCAGCGATCACGGATTATGGCTAGTATCGAGTGGAGTCTTCCGGTCCAAGCTACCTTGGAGATTTGTCCTATGACAACTTGCTCGATGGACTAACCAACTAGCTTCGAACCTGAAGGCTCCATTTGTGTAACCAGGCAAATGTATAGTGGAAAGGTTTCCCCATGCAAAGGAATATGATTTATTATGGTGTTTGTCAGGGGTACCTTGACATTGATTACAACATCCTCTGGAGCCATGAGATACTAAGCAATAACAGTATTGTTGTTGGTCTGAGGACTGTTCACGGAGTTATATACGATTTATAACATCTGCCCTAATATAAGTAGACACGAGAGCCCGTTTAGATACCACCGGATAAAGTGTCTCAGTTTTGTTTCCAAGGTAAGTTACGATATTTTGACGACCTCTTCAGCAGTGGCGGCCGGATGAGAGACACACCTTCGTAAAGGTCTTTTGCTGCAGATGAGGTCTCAATATTAAGACTAGATATATGGAATAGCTTAAACAGTACATTGAACTAATTCATTGCTGTTAGGTTTAACATTTATCCAGTATTTATACACGGCTTTGGTTTTATATGCCAGGAACTCGCCGTCACAGAGCAGCTCTGACTTTATGTTTTTAACTCCAAAGTCAGAGTATAATCACGTGATATCCAAATTATAACTTGCTCTTCTTCCTTCAAAAAGGCTTTAGTGTATATATCAATAACTTTGCTGTTGCCGAACCTAAAATTGCAAAACTTTTCGATTTTGTTTCTGAAAGCTAAATCACAGCCGTGAGAAAATACAGGTTAGTAATAATTAATGAGTTGTCAAAAGGAACGGTAACTGTGTAGCTTTGTTTTCATATCATCAACCTAATAATATCTTCTTATCTATCTCTTCCTGTAGGCTATGGGGTTTTTAGGAGGCTGTACGGGCCTTCTACTTATGTTTGTAGGCTCGAGTCTGCTAGGATGTTCGGTAAGTACAAAGTTTCAGTTTCTTTTCGAGATCAAAGATGTTATTATGTTTTATTCATGCGAGACTTATTTAGTAATGGAAACATGGCAGGTTAGCCTCAGAGTTCTAAAAAGGAGGGAAAAGAATGCATTTAAACACGTTTCAAACAAAAAGTTTTCTTTCTGAGTTTTGTTTCATCCCATACTTAAGCTTTCACGGTCGATCATTCAGTTCACGCCAAGCTGACAAAATGTTCCTCTGTCAGTTATATATATTTGATCGTGTGTATCTTGGTATGGGTTTGAGACAAGACAAGGAAATTATATCACTGGGATTAACGCACGCATCATGTTAAGACTGAAATTATATGTATCAAGATACTAAAATAATTTGTATTTTTTTAAGACAAGATTTCTGTTGCTAAAGAAAAGCACTTTCCTTACGTAAACAATTTGCGGGTAGTACCTGCAACGCCTTATCTCTCATTCCATCTCAATGCGTTCACAGACACAGAAATTTTGTTTGCCAAACATCGTATTCCTGACCTTTAAGGAAATATCTAAATGTAGCAAAATTTCTAGAAAATTCAAATCAGAAATATAATTAGCCATAATTGACCTTTTAATGGCAATAATAGTTTGCTATTTGAGTCCATGCCTGCATGCATCAATGATGCCGTGGCGACATTGAAGTTGTTTGATGATTAGAACAAAAACAGCTGATAATTGTCCTGAGTGTATTTGATCTCGTCTCGTTATAAGCTAGTAACATTAAATTTCCCAAGATTACGGAGACTATCTTAACTTTAGAACTTACATTATTTGTTCTTAGCCTTTGTGGTCAAAAGATCACTGCATACAGAATATTTAACGCATGTACAATGATTGAGACAATGTCAGTTTTCGTTTCTTAACATGCAGTGAATGCAATTCCATAAATTGTGTCTTCGTATATCAGTTTGGCGGCGCTCTGAGACAATAACTTTTCCCTAATTTGTATTCTGGGAATTTTTAGCACCATTTAAAGTACTAAGAATGGTCTTTACTTTGATTAGAGAACTGTAAAGGTGTTAATTTTGGTCATTAACTACATCTATATTAAAGACACTGCCTGAGATAAAGAAAAGTTTTAGGGTTTTTCAACTAATTGAATTGTTTCCTATTTTAGAAGTAATTATTAGACATAATTTTATTCAACCTTGCTCTTGTTCCTAAGAAGAAGCTTTCGTTTGAAGCATCTTCTCTTTTCAAAAAATATAAATGAACATTCATTTGAACCGAAATAATTCACTTAGTTTCGTTTCACAAGAGTTCAGAACGCCCCTTTCGAGAAGCTAAATGGTTTTAGTGTTTTCAAGCACGAAAGTTTTAAGTGAACTTAGTACGAGTTAGATCAATGAGACATCGCTTAATATGTAGGTCTTTGTAATTTATTTTGAACAAGACTGGTGTAGTTTTATTCACTTATTACGCAATACACTTATCACAACTATTTTCTTTAATTTTAGAAATGTACTAATGAAAACACTGTTCTTCTTCGTTTTCCAAAATTTCGATTTTAGTAATTCTGCTGAGCCAAACAATTTTCCAGCAGTAATAATTACACCGTTATCAATACTATCTCGGTTGTATCATATTTCAGTTAAGGGTTCTAACACGTTAAACATGTCATTCATCTAGAAAGAAAATGTATCAAATTTTAGTGTCTTCTCAAACTAAGTTTAAACAGTTTGAAAACTTTCGCAAAGTATTTCGTTTTTGAGATAACTACGACTTAGATATGCATTTTGGATGGTGTGGACTGTATCGTTTTTGTAGACGCGTGTGAGAAAGAATAACGATCCATCAAACGGGTGATATCAACTACCCGTTTGTTTCGCACCTGAAATGTTTTACTTTAGAGTTTTGTCTTATCTTAGTAATTCTAAAATTTATTAAGCAATTTGTCAATTTGATAATGTTGGTTTGACGTTTAATTAAGAGTGAACGCTTTCGTCGATATAGGCTGTTCAGTTCTTTTAACTATTGTTGAGCTTCTTACGAAACAACAAAGACTATTTGATTCAAAATTGACCCAAAAAGGATTAATACTTTGAGACAAAATAGTGTCAAAACTACGAGAGGTCATTTTTAAGAAAATAAAAACAAAAGTTATGGAGTGGAAACTGCTTATTTTCCTTTACTAACTAATACTGTTCAATAATTCCTGTTTCAGAATTCGCAAAGAATACTACCAGACTGGCCGAAAATCGGCGACAGAATTACGCAACCATTCCTCGATCAGTTGATGGTCAGTCAGCTGTTGGAACAAAATCTCACCCTAGGGTTCTTTTTAAAAGGCCTAAATGGGCCCCCGGGTCCTCCGGGACCCCCTGGTCCCCCCGGTGAGCCAGGAGCAGCCGGTATTGCCGGTCCCCCTGGTCCTCCAGGACATGTGGGCGAGGATGGTGCACCGGGAGCCACTGGCGCCCCCGGACCCCCTGGTCCTCCTGGACCTCCTGGTATGCCCGGTGAAAAGGGTGACCCCGGAGAGCAAGGAGCTCCTGGTGCTGCTGGACTTCCGGGAGCCCCCGGTCTTCCTGGTCCTCAAGGTCCCATGGGTCCCGCCGGCCCAGAACCACTCATGCCGGTACGTTCGCATTCGACTCAGCTTAAAATTTTGAATTTTCTGGATAGTATAACACTCGCCGGTTATTTGTTTATTGGTTGGCCTTTTCTAAGTACAGGAAACTCTAGCAAAAATGGCTCACAAACACTTCTTCAAATACAGACACACAACATTCTTTGAAGGTTTTCAAAGCAAATATTGTTTGGGGATCTCCACATAATTAGTAGGGGTTTTTAAGAATTATTATCGATTACAATTAAACAGCAGATTTTTTGCCTGTGGAACAATGGTTTCCTCACCTTTTAAATTGTACTCTTTTTTCTAGCCGGAGTTTCAGATACTTTTATTGTTTGTTCTTATGCAATCATCAGTTATCAAATTTTGATAATTTGCAGTCAGAACTTCCGCATAAAAACGGGTGGCAAGAAAACTAAATTTATACATATATTTTTAAATTTTCAGAACTTTACTGTTATCTGCGAAGGAGAGAAAGGATGGCTTCAGTGTAAGCAGTACGAGCTTATCAAGGTTACTCGCACATTCTGGGGTCGTGATGACCACGTGACTTGTCCAAAGGTACCTGCAGGCCTGTCTTCCGACCGTCTTTGTGAAACGAACGCGGATAACTCCGTTCAGAAGGTTAATGGACAATGTAAGAACGAGCAAGCGTGCGAGGTTGTAGCCTCAAATATTTTCTTCGACGACAACAGCTGTGGAAATGTTTACAAGTATCTCAAGGTTTGGTACGAGTGTATTCCTGACGAAGCAAACGCGGTTGATGTGCTAAAAGAAGGCGGAAAACGAAGACGCCGAAAGAGAAAGAGGTCAACAAAAGAAAAAAGATCCAGCCATGCAGAATAATAAACAACAGACGGGACTCACACGAACGACAGAATTAATTTTAATTCTGACTTAAGTAGGGACTCACATTTGCTTTCAAAATTGCCATTTGCTTTGTCTTCGGCGATGTTACTAACCGTTTGCTTCGTTCAGTAAGCAAATTCACTTCAAGAGTGCCAGACTAGTCGTGTCAACCGACTCTGTTTGTGTTGATATGTATGTATATTGAAAATTTTGTCTTCATTTCATACGATAAACAACAAGCGATGTACTGAAAAAGTATTTTATTTGATCCAAGTCATTAGAGATTTGATTTTAGAACGGAAGGACAGTGTCCAACGATTTAGATAAAAAGTTTGTTGTCCATTAGTGCCCTCCCGTACCCCTCTGTAAAATACATATTTTCGGGAGCTAATTGACAACGAAGCTGTACAAATTCTTGACAAATGTACTTCTGTGTCGGTAAGTTTGTGCTAAAATAAAGGAAAATAATAAAACTTTGTCTGGACAGTAATTATCTTTAGTGTGTTAGAAATAAAGTACTTCTACAGTATGTACATTATACATTGTATAACTTGTTCTTTCCAAGTCAGCGGTTATTCTTCTGACATATGTTTGACATTTATCTTCTGTGTTTTGCTGTTTCTCTTAAACTTTGTAAACCTAACAAATATTTTTTTGTTATAGATTTCTTAAGACATCACGATAGCTTGTTTCCTCCCTGGAATTATAAATGGAGTACTGCTTTTCTAAAATACTGTTTGGCAGTTTCACAAACCGCAATACTCAATTCTTCTTTAAGCAAACAACTCGAGAATTCAAGCAATCGAGAAAGAAGCTGAAGCATGATGAAAGACACTGTAGAAAACCAACGTTAAGTAATTCTGCAGCTTTTTTGCCATGTCGTTATTCTCCATTGACTAGGTTTTGTTCTCGGTGAGGATAATTTCTTAAGTTGCATGTGTAGAAGCATAGACTGGAAAAAAGCGGAAAGGAAACTGATAAAGAAGGCAAGATTCTACGGATACGCGTATGGATAATTGTTCATGTTTATATATGTCACATAGTTAATTGTAAGGGAACGGTATACCATTTGAGTAGTATACTAAATAAAACTTTAAATATTTGGCAATAATATATATATCAAGCATATTTCGATATAGAACACGTTGACTTAAAATAGTCACGAAAATAGACTTAAGTACTCTGACCTGACTGCGTCTCCTCAAGCGAGGAATTATTATTATTTAAGAGAGAACTGTCACTCAGCCGATGCTGCCAAACTTTGTATATTACAAACATTACGGTAGAATAACTTAACTTTGTATATTCAAGTGCATGTTTAAAGCATTAAAGTTTAAATGTTGGGAAAAAAGTCTATCGGTATTTTTGTTTTTGTCCTTCTTTCACAAGGAAAGGAATCGTGCAAGGAAGTCAAACTGCATGTTTTAGAAACGAACTTTAGAACAAACAGAACACAGGGCAAAACAAAGCAAAGAAAAGTAAGTTAACTGTTTTCCGTTTTAAGTGAAAGTTGAAATATCTCAAGCTTTCAGTTTGTTCAAAAACTACAAGATATTTTTACTTAATATACAGATATCAAAACGTAAAAAGAAAGATTACTGAAAAATAATACCGAAAAGGAAGAAAATATACAACTCACTAAACCCAGGGGCCGGGAAGTTATGTTACAAGGGCGCGGTCGACCTGATTTTAAAATACACGCGCACAGACTGGGAGAAGAATATTTATTTCCACTACATCTTCTTCCAGGCGTTTTTTCTTTGCGCGCATTTGTTATCTCATGTTCAGGCTTCGCCATTTGTTGACACACTTGAAACTATAACCCCCCCGTCCCCGCCACC
>JAOEHT020156909.1:0-11849 GCA_025448195.2 Parazoanthus atlanticus
GAGGGAGACTTTCCGGTAGTTGGATCCTAAGCAGGTCCGAACATAACTTAAATATGTGTACGAAAAGATATCATAAAGGCCTGGAAATGAAATTTTTAATGTCAAGTCTGTTGTCTTGCTGTTTAATAGTGATACAAGTTCACGAGTCTAATTCACTATACTTATGCTTAAAAGCATTGTGCTATGTGTGTCCAACTCATGCCTTACTTTTTTCTTCAAAGGGGGAGAGGGCTTTTAAGCCCTATTAAAATAGGGAGAGGGGACCTTATTACAAATTTGGACGCCTAAAGGGGGGACTTATTTTAGAGGGGTCTAACAGAGCTTTTACGGTAATTCTGTTTTCAGATTATTTAGATTAGCTTCTCTAACCCGCTATTAGCCACTGCTAATCGAGGCCGGGGTAGTGATTAATTGAAATATGGTAGAAAGAAGGGAAAGCATCTATTTGCATATTATATATAGAACGAGGAAGCTGGAGAATATAATCTAAGTATAAGACTAGAAAGTTACGTATCAAATGAAACAAGTATTGTAAATTTGGACCTGTTTCAGTCTTCCCGATATTGTAGGTTTATCAAAATATTCGTCCTCTTCTTAAGAATATTTACTTTTATAGACAATTGCACCAGTATTTAATAGGGCGGAATTTGGTTTCTGTGAAAGAAAGATCGTCGTTTTAATTGGCTGCATATTTCTTCTCTCCAGTGTTTTTCTTTAGGCCGGTACACAGGTAAATTGTACTGTCTTTCCAAGTTGAGTCGTTTCCTTAGTCTTTATAAGAGTGAATAGCTGGTGCTGTTTTCCCAGGCTTAAGAACACTGCTCTGTAAAAGAAATATTGTAGATAGAAACCAGTTTCTGTGGTTATAAAAGCCACTGTAAACGTTACGTCTGATACTTTAATGTGTTGTTCTTCTTGTCCAGGTTGGGAAAGCTCCAAAAGATCGTCTTTGCCGTAAGGTAAGACAAAAGCAAATTATTTTAGTAACTTTGTAGCCTTTGAGGATTTTGTTCGCTCAGACAGTCGGTTCGTGAAAGCAGATTTGAAACTAACGGGAAGATCTTAGCACACAAATTCTTCAGCAAGTTGTGTGAAATGTTTTAACTATAAAATGGATAAAATATGGAATAGATACGGAATTGTCAAATGAAGATGTATTGATGATAACGAATGATCAGTCACTGATTTGGAAGATGTGTTGATGATAACGGATGATCAGTTACTGATTTGGAAGATGTGTTGATGACAACGGATGATCAGTTACTGATTTAGGAGATGTATTGATGATAACGGATGATCAGTCACCGATTTGCCTTTTTATTTTAGCAACATTACAGTTGTCTGTACAGTTTTAATTGATTGGTACGCCTGTGTAACTTTGCTTAAGGCAGTCAGACTAAACAATTTGCTACAGGATAGTAAATCAGGTCAGTTGATTCCCTTGTTATTTATTTTATTGCTGTTACTGCAGGCTGTTGGATTGAGTTACACTGCCCTGGAGCAGTTCCTGAAAGTAAGTCGAACCATCTTGAAGCTGGTCCTTGAGGTTAGTAACTCTTACAGTATGAGAAATATATATTAGTGTTTTTTTGTTTGTTTGTGTTTGTGTTTGTGTTTGTGTTTGTGTTTGTGCTTGTGCTTGTGCTTGTGCTTGTGCTTGTGCTTGTGTTTGTGTTTGTGTTTGTGTTTGTGTTTGTGTTTGTGTTTGTGTTTGTGTTTGTGTTTGTGTTTGTGTTTGTGCTTGTCCGTATTTTGTTTTTGTTTATGTTTACCGTGTTGTACTTGTGGTAGTTGCGTAAGTGTGTACATATTTATGGTGTTGCAAGACTCGGTTCTTTTCTGTTATTTGACAGACAAGTGTAGAAGAAGCGGAGTTGCTTGTTCTTCAAACTGAAAACTTCTGGCACACAGGTGAAAGGTACGTGGATTCTTTTCAGTTAAGTAAAGACTTCAAGATCTCAATGAATCTGTTTGAGAAAAGTTACTGGTTCTTTTGTCTCACATCCACTTTGATTAGTTTATCTTGGTCTTTCCCTCAATTAGCCTACAATCAGAGCCGAAACGTGGGTGCTCGCTCTTTCTTTGTTGCCTCTTTCATGTTTTGGAGTACTCTTTTCCATCAAATTATATTAGGATGCAAACCACTTGGATTCTTTAAATATGTTTACCTGCCTTTAAAGTTAGAACTTAAAACTTTGTTTAGATATGAAGCACCTCAGGACTCCATTGAAACTTGACTACATAAATTTAGAATATGTCAAGTGGAACGTAGATGCACGCTTATGAACCCAGTGTTTACGAAATGTGGTAACTACCAAACTGAAGCCACCAACCCGCTCAGCCATGATGTCTCTCAGATACGTAACAATGTAATGGAATATTATTGTGTTACTTTCTTAGTGGTACAGGTCAGCGGTCAGTCACTGAGGAAGCTCTTGAGCAGCCCGGTTCAAACGTTGCTATAGTTCAACTGCATCTTAAGATACTCACTGTTCTCTGGGTAGTTATGGGACTCGAAATGAAGAGCATACGACCGCTGACACTCTTTGACACCAAGGTAACGTGTAACGGCAGAACAGGGGACCGGTCGGTTGCTAGGTGAAATAAATCAGGGAAAAAGAACTGATATTGTCAGTTGATAGATCTTTGGTATACTTGTCGTTCTTGTTCCTGCCTCAGCTGCCTTAGATCTTTCGATTTAACTAATCCAGAACCTCTGTTTGACGTTACCACTTCGGGCGAGTGTTTTCACTCCTCAACGTGATTGTTTTCCCTTGGGTTCGAGTTAATTAATACACCTATAAATGAAAATTCCCGGAGGGGCATAGCCTTTATGTGAAAAAAGGATAGAGACAACAGATTGTGATAGAAAATTGCTCTTACCGAACTAGTCTCAACCCGGCGACAAAATGGCAGATTTCCATGCGGACGAAGCTAGTTCCAGGCTCTTTTGAAGTGCCCCTGCATTCCCAGGATTTTGAGAAGAGCTCAATGATCCGTCCTCTAGGATTTGCCGTTGCCAAATTCCCAACCCTGGGGAAAAAGTACATTGTGAAATCCCCACCCCTTAACAACACCCCCACCCGCCCCCCTTCCACCTGCGATATAATTTGATAAGTGCATAACAGCACGATTGGAGCTTAGGAGAATGCATTAAAGCTCAGTTTCATTTGAGTTTCATTATTTATTATTAACTCATATTCGTTGAACTGTTCGTGAAATGAAGTGAAACATCAAGTATTTACACGTGATAAAACTTTGGGAAGAAGAACGTAGAGTCATGACACAGGCATTTTCATTTTTCAAAGCAGCTATTGATTTAATGCAATTTCTTATCTGAAGAGCACAAAACCTTCGCTGCATTGTTTAATAGAGGAAAATGTGAGTGAACCTTTGAGTCATGTGTTGGATTCTGTAGAGCAGCAAAGATAATTTGCGGTAAAGAAATGCGGAAAGAATGTAAATAGAAAAAGAAAATCACTGTAGTTAAGAATTGATTCCGTCTGACAAACTTGCATCCCCTACAAATACGAATCCTCATCTACTTACGAAAAACCTGTAAATAACTTATGGTTGTTGATGAGAGCAGAGGTAACTGCTCTTCAGTTAACGGAGTGTTCTTTTCTAACAGAGCAAAGGTTGGCTGTTCAAGGAACTTCACGCCTCAGTTTCGCTGCCGTCCGAAACCTCCCAAGACGATGCTGTGATTGCCGCACGGACCAAGGTTGGTTTTGTGTGTGTCCTGGTTCAAACATGAACGAATACAGAAGAGCAATACTGACTTTATTATAAAATTAGGTCCAACCATGATGCTTTGCATTGTTTTTATAGAGCAATACTGACTTTTTATATGTAATCGTGCAGGTTTTTGCGCGATTCGGGAAAATATCAGGGCGAGTTTGGTCGAGCCATGGTTTGTATTTTGGCGAGACCGTAAAATCTCTTGACTTGAGAAACTTCATTCATGCGTGAACGCGCGCACGCACCAGTTTCCCGCGCTTGGGAGACCGCACTCCTTCAAAAGATAAGTTTTTGCGGGAATTTTGTAATGAATGGAAATTTTATTTTTGCAGCTGACTTTCAAGAAAGAAACCAAACTGTCTGTGATATCGTCTGAAATCATGACACTGTCGCGATTTCGTGAAAAATCACGACAGTAATCTGGCCTGTGATTGGCTGAAATCATTTTCAGGGATGATAAAATAACTAACTGACTGACTGACACCGACCAGCTAAAGTAACTAACGATAAACTTGCTAAAAAGAATGCTTTACGTTTTTATTTAAAAGTGTCCACATAAGTCTCGGCCGTAATTTTAATTGTTCCAAATAGTGTCCCTGTCGCACTGAAAGTTCTGCAGTATCCGTAAGTAACCCTCGAACGGGGAACGGGACTTTAACAAAGTTTTTCCGACTTTAAACCTGAAGCCTTAAATCAGCTAGAATGAAACTTACAGTATCTGTTGAACATTTAAGACACATCTTTTGGCCTTAATTAGATAACCTTATCACTTAGAAATTATACCATATTAAAAAAACAACATTTTTTGACAAAGCTCGTCCTATTTTCTTCTTTGCTGTATTATCTTGAATATTTTTCTATTTTAGCCAGCAGTCCATATGTATGTAGTCAGTTAGTTTTAAGAAAATTTGACGCAATTTTGCGAAGAATACAATTCCGAAAAATCCAAAAGTTAATTCGGACATGTTGTGCAATGGCTGTTCTTGATTAAAGCGTGGTTGCTGTCATGAAAAGTAAGTAGCTAAGCCAAAGCTGCTTGCATGCGCAATGGCTAGCTTTTATCTGCATTCATTCTGAAAATCACGGGGATGGGTTCCGACTGGCCACTTCTCCCCCTTTCCTGATATCAAATAATCTCGGGATCGATTGTATTGGATCTTTGACCAACATTGTAATAAACATAGGAATTAATGTTACCTTTGTTGCCCCGATTTTTCTTTGTTCCTACTCTTTGACCACATCTTTGTTTTCCATATTTGATATAAAAAAATAAAACTGTTGGTTGAGGTTATCCTGCATCATATATTTACCCCTTTTAGTCGTAAAAACATCAGGTAAAAGGCACATATTTGTCCTCTCTTTCACAGCGTGGCCAAACATGTGAAGTTCGTGGAGATTTGAGTGAAGCCAAGACCTACTATGATAATGCTATTGCAATTAACCCTAGTCATATACCAAGTTTACAGCGACTGGTAAGTTCTTGAGCTACAGTGAGTTCTAACTAAGAATGATATCCCAAGAAATATACATAAGAATGCGCTCCTTTTCAACGAAACTCTTGAATCAGGATACAACAACAACAACAACAACAACAACAACAACAATCTTTATTTGACCTATTTTTACATATTACACATGATAAAATAAAATAAGTTGAATTAAGTGGGGTACAGGGCGTCCAAAAATACCATAAGGGCTTGTCTAGGTTGGACACCCTGTGTTAAGATATAGTAGGTGTACCAACTCTATAACCATAGAAAAAATCTCATATGGCATTAAACTGTGCACACCAGTGTTAACAAGAATAAAAAAATGTTTTTTGGGAATGTACGATTGTGGTATATGTATGAAATAAATTCATATATGAATTTTTCCATGAATGTAAGATTGTTGAAACAAACAAACAAATGCAATTTCTGCATCTTAACTCGCTTTTTCTTACAGTGCCTCTTAACCTAAGGTTGATGGGAAACAATCGCACAATGGATTCAAACTTTCTCTACTTTAAAATAACATAAACGTTAGAGTTACAAACTTTAAGTTTAATCGATCGCCAGTACGGATTTTCCGAAGACTTTCATTTTATCTATCATTATGCATCTTTATGCCATTGAATTAATCTTTTGGCTAATATGACCTCTCAAACGGATTTGTTTTACTTACAAAACGAAGAAACGGGCATCAAACACAATAACAAGTAGCACTTGCGATTTCTGCCAGAAATTTGGGAACGCAATTCTGGAAATGGGAGGGGGGGGGGAGGGGCGTGGAAAAGGTATCTGTTCTCCAAAAGACGGGATTATTTTCAGTGTTTTTTTTGGGGGCGGGGCGGACCTTGTTAGAACCACCAGTTACTGCGTGAATATGATTTAAAATGAAGTTCCAACATGTACAACTCAAAATTGCAGTAGGTATATAACGCAATTTTTTGCAAGTTCTGATCTGTTTATTAGTACTTTTATTAAAACTGGCTATTTGTAATTAGCGATTGTTTTTTTGTTATGAATGTTAATAAATGAGAAAAAAAATTAAACTTGTGCAGGGTGTGGTTTATCAAGAACGTGGTAATCTAACCATGGCAGAGAAGGTGTTACGAGAAGCTGTAAACATCGAGCCAACGTCACACGTTACCTGGTGAGAAAATATGGCATTTTGTGCTACTAGTGGCTGTCACTTGATCGCCAGTTGATACCAATCAGTTGGTTGGTAAATGTGTGTGAATGTGTATGTGTATGTGTGTGTGTTTCTGTGTGGTATAGTATTGGTGCCGAGTCGTGTTCCTGCTGGCAGTCTGTCTGTCTGTATGTGTGTCAGTGCCTCGTAGTATAGTCCCTTGCCTTATCTTTTGTTCAAATCAGAGCGTTATCTAACAGTTTCCTTAAAGAGAACTGTGATGGGTGTCCGATATGTTAGTTGCTATCAAGTAATTGTGTGTATCTGATATAGTATTGATGAGTCGTTGTGTTCCTGTTTGTTTTGCCTTTTGTTAATTGCGTGTCTGCACCCTGCTTTTATCTTTTACTTTTACGCTTATACCAACATCATATTAGTATAGTTTTTTAACAAAGTTCAGTTCTAACCTTTAAATAATTGTGTGGTACGTTTCTTTCTTCTCATCAAGGCACAACCTGGGAGTAGTGCTGGAAGCTTTGGGCGAACATGAGGCGGCTAGCGACTGCCTACTGACTGCAGTGGATCTTGAGGCCACCAGTCCGATCACCCCCTTTACCGTGATACCACGCTTTTTATGAGTATTATTGATTGAGAAAGGCGAGTGAAACTAGATGATCAATCCTTCCCGTAGTTCGCATGGTCTTGTACAGCTTGCAAGGGAGCCAACAAGACCAGGACGGCGATGTTGCGACGACGGCCCCTAAAGCTCTTCTTCTTTTTTTCGTGCACCATTCGATTGTTTGTAACTAACTTTTTGTGCTAAGCGGTGCGAGGTCGCAGACACTGGAGGTGGCGTCAGTTTGAGGCCAACGAAGCTCATCAATTGGGTTTTTAACGTTGTATTTCTCAACATGGCAGAGAGGACAGCTAGCTGTATGCACGTTTGTGTGTATCTGTTAGGGAGTTAAAAAACTATAACTAGGAAGACGATTTACGGCTGCGACAAGAACCCCTAAAATTGTACTTTCTTCTCCTCTTCCTTGTTTCATGTACCATTCAGGCGTTTGTAACTGATTTTCATGTGAAGGAGTGTGCGTGGTAGGTACTCGAGACTGCAGTCTTGAGGTCGAACAAGCAACTGATGGATTTATGTTTCTATGTCTACGACAACAAAACCAGAATATTGGGATTTTAAAATTGTGTTTCTAAACATGGGTGAAAATAAGGCCAGCTATGTGCATGCTCACGATCAGCCATCGTCTGGTATAATCAGGTCAAATTGACGGCGCCGGCTCCCTGATTGCGTTCGACGAAGGAGAACACAACCCTAAACGATGGGTTGCCTGTGGTCATTTGTGCGGTTACCCAGCTGTGCAAGCGAAGAAGATCGAAATTTTTGGTTCATGGTTCTGCTAATTTGTTGGTCCAAATCAGCGCCATTTTGAATTTATAACTAACCATGACATCTCGTGGTTTTTACAGGGTGGCGTTCTCATCGAATTTTTGAGTTTTTACTGTTCTGTTTTAATTACAATATGATTGCAAAGTTATTAGGACCTATTTGTCAAAGCCTGAGCAAAGTGTGTATCGCAGTTGGAGCACATATAAAGCCAGTTATTCAAGGTAAATCCAACCGAACCCTTGCTTTGCCGATCTGCGCTGCGAAGATGTCGTCTTCGTCTTTACGGATCAGTGACCGCCGTGGTCGCAACATTACTGATTTTATTAGTTGTACTCTGGCCCATTGTGGACACAAATACAAACCAAGAGAAATGAGTCATTGTACTCATTAGTTACCTTTTCGAACGCACTTAATTAATCTTTGATTACTCCTAGTCCCAAAATATAGTGTGACATGGTTGCTGCCCCGTCTTTATGGACTACATTTTCAAACGCTGTCCCTTTCGCGCACCAGATTACTTAAAGATTGAAATTATAAATTATTTGAAATTTCCACTGAACACATAAAATGTTATATCTGTTCAGATACAGGTATGTTACGTAGTGAATTTACAATGAAAGCAACTGGCTGCACCTGCAAAGGATTTTATATGGCAGTACAGAAATTCGTTTTCTTTTTTCGAATAAAGATTTTGTTGTAACTTATGTGAAGGTTACAAAGTGAAATCTGACAAATATCTCGCCAAACAAGAAGTAAATGTCCTCCAATAAATCAAAAACTAACTGAACAACGTTTGCATGCTAAGATATTTCAAGCTGCGTTTCGAATATAGTCTCAGGCTCGGAGCTTTTTGTATAACGGTGCCAGCTAGCAGAGGTTTTACGCGACGTCACGGGCGCCATGTTGGTGTAGCGCTAACTATGGAACCTTTTGTTTGATCGGCGGCGCAGTGACCAGTCGAGTGGTTAGCGTGTCTGACTCGTAACCGAAAGATCGTGAGCTCGAACCCCGGTCAGACTCACCGTGTTGTGTCCTTGAGCAAGGCACTGTACTTGACTTGTTCCAGTCGACTCAGCTGTATAAGTGAGTACCAGCTTCTGCCGGGGGCTAACCTGCGATGGATTAGGGTGAGTCAGGGACTCTCATCTGCTCAACACTATCATAATGGAAACTCGAGATACACACCGGCCTTATAAGCCACTTGGCTCGGGAAAAGATTTAGCTTATATTGGTACACCGACATAGCAGCTGTAATGTCAGGACGTTTTTAACTCGTGGATTTTGGCCATGAGATACATCCACGAGTTGTTGGACTGGGGAGTAATCGACAGTACATGACTTCGTATCACTTAATGCCAAACCTTCGCAAAGCGCCCAGCTGCCTTAAGTCACGACTGTGAAAAAGTGCCACTGATATATTTGTGTGGATCATCATGTGTTTTAGAGCATCTAGAAAAGTAACATTAGTTGCCTTTTCGAATGTGTTTAGTAAGGGGCCAGGGATGTGCGCAGTAAACGTGTGGATACGACAAGATTTGTTTTACTGATATCTTTATTTGGCGGAACACTGTCTTGTCGGATTTGCCCCTATACAAACTCATTTTAGACACCCGGCAATGAACTATCTATCTACACGTAAAACTGCTTATATATTAACTTAGAGCGTGAGCTATCATCGTATTACGTCATGTCTCTACGTAATTCCTTTACAGTAAGTTACTACAGTTACCAAAACACGACTATAAATTAGCAGAACTGAGCAACTCGCTATCTTTCTCTTCATTTGGCATTTCGCAATATATACTTTAGAAATAGAGCTAGGGTCTTAACTAACAGCCATGAAGTTTAACCAATCAACTCCAGATATATGAAACAAATCAGCTCATTGGGCCATGGCATAGACATACATTTTGAACAAAGAAGTTGACCCGTTTTCAATGGCAGTATGATTAGCAGTGTGAACCTGGGAAATTGTGATCAGGAAGAGCTGCCCCGCTTGCCTTAAGGTGGCTACACCCCTACAGCTGAGGAAACTAGGATACCAAAGGAGCTTTTGCACACAAAAAACATGTCTGAAAAAATTTGATGAACACTATCTTAAATATTCTACACATAGTGGAAAAACCAATATCTTTATTGGTGCAATGGGGTACATCTGGACTAGTATACTTCGATAAAACTATCTTAAGTAGTTTGTGGCGACCATATTGGTGCATCATTTATGGCGGTCAAAAACCTATACAAATGTTGTTCTTTCCAATCAAAATGATTCAGTTCACTTTATAAGAACACTTTGGCATGAGTACATGGCATTTCCACTGACACACATTCCTCTCTTAATAAGTTATTGTTTTCAGTCAGATTGAGGAGATGTGCCCAATCAGATACGCGGCTGTTTACTAGCTGGCTTGTGCGAGCTTTAGCAACGTCAATAACCAAGGCAGCTTCAATATTAACGGACCGTTTTCCATTTACGTGTTTATATAACTCGATCGTTTCCTTTTTACTTTGGTTAAAGGCACATGAGTGGAACAAGGTAGAAGCTTTATTCTTAAAGCCGAACAAAGGTTGAAATAATCGATCGATACTCTCACGCTCACATACCCTAGAAAACAATCAAACTGAGTTCTTGATAATCTCCTTTGCAACCGTCCTGTTCTTTGGCGGCGTCCTTTATTTTTCGTCTTTTTCGGCCCCATTCCCTTCTCTCCACGAAGGTAAGGAGAGACCGAGAGGGGAACGGGGTCGAAAAAGAAAAAAACGACGCCAAAGAATAGAACGGCTGCAAAGGAGACTAGATTTTTGACGCTTTGTTTCTGAAAAACGACGGTTAATGGATGGCGAGCTTTTGCATTCTCACGTACAGTTTTAATATTGTTCTAGAAAAAGTTTTCACTACAGCTGCCCCCGCCTATAGTACTAGTTATGTGCGATATTACGAAATATACATCAAAATTTAAATGCTCGTTCTATGGATTGGCTCACTCTGGCTATATATCTTGATAAATAAACTTATAAACAATTAACAACACAACGATATCTAACAACGCAACAATATATTCAACGCAACAATGCTTTTATATTTTTTCTACATTAAAGTTTGTTTATACAGGAATCACAATTTTATCAGCGTCTGACGGATGCATGTTGTCTCATATTTCATAACAATAAGCCAGCTGGCAAGATTTGGACCTTCAATTCTTAAACACATGGTTTGAATCCTATGTAAATGCAAATGCAGATAACTTAAAGCTACTTTAGCCGGCTGACTTGAGTCACGTTTGACTTAAACAATTGTATCCAACTGCGAAGGATCGATGTACATTCAGTCATTTGGCGATCGCTGAATCACTACTCTTCCAAGAGAATTCAATTAGCCGAACTAGAAACGTTTCTTCCACAGAGCCAGAAAGTGGTATGCCAACCGCAAACCGTGACACTTTTGTCCATCGAAAGGCTTCACTTCTCATCTTTGATCTCCAAAATCTGCGACTATCTCCAAAACCCTGCACTTGTCGAATCTCGACCTCGTGGTCCGCTGAAAATTCCCCTTTACCACTTGCGCGCCTAGACTGCGGGTACCCGATACCAATTGCGTTCTCGTTGTTCAAATCGAGATTTTTTCCGGTATCTGATAATTTTTATACATTTCTTTATTTTTCCCCTTATATACACGTGCGGGGACTCCAATGACACCTCCTCGCGTTTTGGCCTCTTGGCAAAACCCCTGCGGGGGCAATAATTATTATTAATATATATAATATATTGTTTTTATGCAGTTCTTGTTGACGTTCCCGTTTGGTTGCTTAAGCCCTATTATCAAACATTCTACGTATTGTCAACTTTGCTGTATTTCTAAATTCTGCTCATGATATGGTAGCTATCGAAGCAACAACGGAATTGACTTGTTCCAATGTACAGATGTGTTTTCTGCCTGGTTTTCAGTTAGTATTCAGCTCGGCTTTCCATATTCAAGGCGAACACGTTGCTTCTTGCAGGTGAGAAGGCCAGAAAACGCTTTTGCGTAGAACTTGCTCTTTGTTCCGTAGATGAGCGGGTGAAGGGCACTGGGTACGAATGAAAACCACATCAA
>JAOEHT020156992.1:0-20026 GCA_025448195.2 Parazoanthus atlanticus
TTTGCTCTGATAACATCCTTGGCCAGAGATACCCCCAGAGCATCTGTAAAATGGTCAATGCTGGCCCTCTCCATGCTCTCTGACCCCAGGGAGGGATAGGCTTCCCCGCATAAACGCTTTACATCAATACTTAAATCAAGTAAGGTTTCCCCTACCTTCCTTCGTCGCGCCTTTAATGTTGCCTTTGCGGCCTCCGGGACTTGGCGCATGCCAATTTTTTCACGCAGTGCCTTTACCATGCTTGGATACTCATGCTTTTGGTCCTCTGGGAGCTGGGATAACACAATCCGCGCTCTGTCCTTTACACAAAGGATTAATTGATTCCGTTTTTCCTCATCGTTCCAGTTGTTCATCCTTGCACAAGCCTCGAACTGGTCTAAAAATGCCTGGAAATCCGTGTCGTTTCCACTGCCTGAGAACTTCTCCGGCCGAGCCTTATTACCGGAAGTTGATTGTATCGATGACTTACTTTGTAGCTGCGAAACTTTCTCCAAGGCAATTCTTGCCGCTTCCTGTGCCTTATCCCGTTCATTTCGCAACCTCACTTCACGAGCTCTTTTCCTTTCCAAGGTCTGGTTTGCTTCTATGAGTTCTGCACGAGTATTTCTCAATTCTGCTTTTGGCGATTTGAGTGCCTTCGTTAAGCGTTCAATTACACTTTCGTACTCCTCCCTTGAGGCCATTTCCAGGATAAATTGTTTCTTACACCGCTGCCACCAATGTAACAAGCTGTTATAACTATATAAACGAAACGGTCAAACGGAACAGCTCACAAGGAAATCCAGCAAAACAAAAATGGCCGACTCGAACAACAACCACACGTGCTCCCTCCGCACGGTCGGAACACTGGGACCGAGTCCCATATCAACAATGTTACAGTGCAATTACATCGGCGGCATCTTTTAATCGAGCACTTATATTATCAAGTCCAGTTGCTTTATTGGCTTTCAGAGGCTTAAGTTGGGAAGCTACGAAATGTTCATCAACGGGCAGAATGCGGAAGCTGGTAGTTACATTTGACTGCCGTTGAGGTGTTACCTTGGTGACAAATGAAGATAGGCGATCAGCTAGTATCTGTCCATTAGTCGGCAAAATGTTCATTCGGGGCAGCGGCAATTGCCTTCGGCTCAGTATGCTGAACTTCATTGGGTATTATACAACTAGGGGCTGCAGGTTGGCTTTTTCTGCAAGATACCTCATTAACCGCATTCCAAATCTTGCTCGCATTGCATGCTGTCCTCAATAAGATTGGTATAATATTTTGATTTGCTAGCCTTGATTTCCTTGTTAACAAAATTCCGAAGTTTTCTAAACATATGCCAGTGGTAAGCTGAGCCCGATTTCCTCGCTTTCCGATGATGATAGTCTCTATCACGCATTGCAACGCTTATTTTTGATGTCATCCACGCCGAGTTAATTCCGTTCACGCGACGCCTTTTGATTGGGGCGTGGTTGTCCGCCACCTCTGAAAAAAGCTTATTCCAAGTTAAAACAGCATCATTAATATTGTCCTCATTGTCAACTAAATGCCAAGGGACGTCGTTCAGGTCATTCAAAAAGGCGTCACGGTTGTAGTTCTTGTAGGAGCGGTATTCAATGGTCCTTGGGGATCCTTTTGGCATTCCAACTTTGAGTATGCAATAGACCAAATAATGGTCACTGATTGCCAGCGGAATAACGCCATCATCAACAAAGCGGTATTCATTGTTCACGAAAATTAAATCTATCGTTGTTCGTGAGGTGTCAGTAACTCTTGTTGGCTCTTTCACAAGTTGTGAGAGTTCAAGCGAACGAGTGAAATTCAAAAGTTTCTGTTTAGCTGGGTTATGTTTGCCTTTACACGGAGTAAAATCCACATTAAAATCACCGAGCAAGACCAAATCACTGTTAGAGTAGTCCAGTTTCAATAAAGAATCCTCCAGAGATGATATAAAACTTTCTAGATCGGCATCGGGAGCTTTGTAGACAGAACAGATCAAAATAGGCTTGCATTTCTGTCGTACAATCTCAAACCATAAACATTCATTGTTATCGTTGTTCAGGTCATGGCGAATTCTAAACGGCAAGCCATCTCGGATATAAACGATATTTCCACCGCCCTTTGCGCTTTCTTCTCGGTCTTTTCTGACACAGGCAAATCCTGGTATTTGGACTTCAGCGTCCTCAATTGAGTCGTTCAACCAACTTTCCGAGAATGTGAGAATATCGAAGAATTGGCCACGCAGCAGTTCAAGCTGAATTTGATCCGTCTTGTTCCTGATACTCCTAACGTTCAGATGAGCTATCTTCAACCCGCGGAAATCTTTCGTGTTTTTGAGAGTTCGGTAACCAGGATTCAGTTCAATATCACCAGATAGAGCAATTAAAGTTAGTGCCAAACAACTGCGTTGCATAAGTTTGCAGGCAAAGTGTGCGACGATCTGCTTGGTAATATGGCGCCTCGTTTTGCGAGGTGATTTTACTCCATTCCCGATTACTCTCACAGTGACAGCTTGTGTAGCAAAATACACGGTCTTATCGTCCAATTCCTTAGTCTCAGTTGAGACTGCAATGGACTTTCCACCAAGTGATAAGTAAATACACATAATAAGGCAAAGACTGACGAGCCATGGAGTTTGACGTCCCGCCATGATGAAATATGCATTCAAGTGGTGGGGCTACATTATTACTTGTTCGCTGTATGCCTTAATTATTGAATAGCAAAACTATCGTGCCCATACCAATCTTCGAAGTGCTTTTATAACTCCGTGTACAATTCAAACTATGTCACTGCGACGTTAACTATTAACGGACACCCCGTAAAGACGTGTACCTCGCTAAAACAGACACCACGTTAACACGGACACCTCATTAAGATGGACAACTCACAACGGATATTTCGAGCAGACAGTAAATTTGATTATGAGACATAAAAGACATTATTTTGATCGTTGCAAACAGTCAACAACGCAAAAAAATTAACATTTTTATGAAGAGTTGTTAGTTTGTAATAGTACGTCAGAATCGTGCAAGAATTCATGATAATTGTTCAGTTTGTGCTAAAAGCACCAAATCTGGCACAGTGATAGCTTATGACAAACTAATCAATACTGGATATGGACCCCATCGAAATCTATCTCATAGTTCCGATTACAGGGGATTTATTATAGGCCCCCCGAATTCCGGCATGGAAACGAGGCTGACACAGAATCTGTCAAGTATCAGCTTCATTTGCGCATGGAAAACGGTTTTAACACCTGAAAACATGAAAAACAATGTAAAGCAAGCGTTTTTCCAGGTTAAGGAGGGTCACGTGATGTCGCAGCATGGAAACGAGGCTGGCACAGAATATTCCAAAATTCAGCTTCATTTGCTTATGGAAAACGATTAAACACCAGAAAATATGAAGGCAATACGCAACAGACAGACATAAAGGGTTACGGAAGGTCACGTGATCTCTCAGCGTGGAAACGAGGCTGAACAAGTGTCCTTTATTTAAACCAACTTTGAGGTAGAAAGTACATTATTCTGATCCGGATCAAATGTTTTTAAAAACTTCCTTGACCTGTAACCAAAAAATATCCGCAACGTGCATACTAAATCAACTGTTTCAGCCAAGACATCGTGTTATTTGTACGTCCTGCTGCGCACTTAAGTCCTTATAATTTTTCCTCTTTAGAATGGGTTTCACATGAATGTCATGAAGCGAATCCCACATACCAAATCAGCATATACCGGGCTTATAAGCAATAAATGACTAATTCAACAAAGGTAGCATTTGCCATTAAATGTTACATGAGAACATCCCACGACAACTCAAAGAAATCACAAAAGCAAAAGTCTACATGTTAAATCCTGCCACAAAGCCCTCCACAGTGGCAAAGTGGTGGGCAAGGTAGCTCTGAACGAACGCTTTTACAGTGTCCAGCACAGCCTCGCTCGCTCTTACACCCACACTTCAGTAGTTCTTGGCAGCTTTTGGAGGCCTGGGGGATGGTCGTCCACAGGGATTCCCTTGTTTGGGTAGGGCCTCTTACCCAGTCCCATTCGCTTGGAAGTGGATATCGAGGAGACACCTCCAAGCACCTTCCCCAGCAATGGCCGGCCAGGAACATCGGTCTCTTAGGGTGCTGTAAAAGAGCATCGCCTTTTGGTGGAAGAGCCTCGATATCTCTTGCCTTGCGCGTGAAGAGGTCCTTGCGTGCAACATTCACCGTCGTACACGTGCTTGTACGAGCACGATGTAACGCTTTTGGATAGGCATAGCATTAGTCACGGCTGATGTCGACGGCGCATTCGTTAAGCTCTCAAAGATATCAGTTACTCCGCTGTATACCGCCGATGCTTCCCATGCTGTTTTCTTACTTCTGTTGGCAAATGAGGAAGTCTGGTCGGATCCGTGCATGGAATGTAAGAAGAGCTCTTGATTTCTTGGGATCCATGCTAAAAGCAATGCCATTAATTGGGAGATATCGCAAATGCTTCCCTACCCCAAATCCGATCCAAAGCTCATGTGATGAAATGTTGCAACAGCTATATCAACAACGCCGGTATCGACAGTCCGCACCATTGTCTTCGTGAGGCCGCACTTTGCTGCATCAGCAGCATGGAGTAAGAGCCTTGTATCGGCCTTCTCGTGTGTACACGGTGATAGATCAGATGTGTCATCTCTTCTTCCATTGCTCACTACAGATTCGCCTTTTGTGGATATGACCTGTCCATGCTCCGCTTCGATCGTGCGTAATTGCTCAGCAAGGTAGTAGCAGAATTCTTCCTTGTTCTCGTCAATCCTAAGGAAAGCTGGCCAGTTGCTTGTGATTTTGTTGTCAGGCTTGACACGCCTGCGTACCCCGTTTCCTCTGTTGCTCCGAGTCGTCGTATCGAGGCTATCCGGTATTTAAATGTCCCATACAACATCAACCCTCTGGACATTCTTGACACGACCTTTCACGTATAAAGAAAAACCCTCTGGCTGTGTTCCTCGAATGTCCTTGAAGGACCAGGCTTCAGCATATTCACAATTGCCGCGCCGTCCAATAATAGAGCCTCTACCGGTAGTGCTTGTGCTTGTGCTTGTGCAGGGCTGAGCCTTTCGAGGCAGGGTACCAGGTCTGACTTAGTACCAGATCTGAGTTTCCTATATTGGGACAAGGCAGGCGGAAAACTCTGATTCTCGTGACAAAAGTGCCCTTCCAAATCTCCATGACGAACTTGGCAGGACACATACAGGCGCGACAAGGAAGAACAGTTACTCTTTAGTGATGCTATTTGCATTTTGTTACTGGATTACGCTTTAGATGGTGGAGGACTACTGAACAGCGGCAACTTGTTTCTCTTTATTGGGTCAAACATGGATGTTGTCTGCTTCTCAAGTCTGTCAGTGACGAACGCCCGGTACTGTGCCTTGCCGATTGCCTCGACCTGACTTACGCTTTCTGCAACACTGGAGTCTGTGTTGTCACGTGTGTCCAGCACAAGAAGATCCTCGCTCTGCTCCAGAAAGGGATTTCCCATTTCTTTGATAGTACTGCAAAGCGATTTCATTTGCTTGTGGAAAGTGACTTGGACCCCACTCAATTGCTTGTGGTTACGGAAATCTGGTCCTTCGCTCTGCCTTTTCTTCATCCGACTCTTCGGAGGACTTGAATTCATTGATGATCCGTGAAACTTCTGGCCCAGAGACCATCCAACGCAATAACTGGGATGCGTTTTCGGTCAAAGCAATCGCCCCACTGTCACCTTTGACAATTTTGTTGTTCTGCTCATGTGCCTGGTTAATCGGGATGGACGAGAAGGCGCGACGAGTCTTCTGCACAACAAAATGTCCCTTTCGGAACTCAGCAGCTACTGATGGATTCTCGTTATCAAGGAAATCCATTTCACGAATATGGACTGGGAGCCACCATGCATAGTACGTGTGATTTAATGTAAAAAAAAATCACGGAACAAGAGCCGTGCAAGCTTTCTTGTACAGCTGGAAGTTTCCTTCGCGCAATGACCTCACGAATATCAGAATCGTTAGCTCAAACTTCGGGGTAAGACACCAGTAATGGAAATGTGGACTTTCAGCATGTCGTTGTTCATGCCAAAGACTAAACGGGAGAAGGTCGACTCCTTCGGGAAGACTCTCACAGTAGCTGATATATGCCTTGTTCAACTTGAATGTTTACTTTGAATAGCGCTGGATTTTCTCCAAGATAAACACCAGCTTGTTGAAGGAGTCACAACTTACAGACCAGTCTGCTAAAACTGGAATATGGGAAAGGTAACCTGGCCAAAATGGTAGCCTAGCCTAAATTACACAGGCCTCCCAGGAACTATTATGCAATATAATAAATATGGCAAAATCAGCTTCCAGCATCGGGAAATGGCTTGAATAAAGCGGTTATCCTTCATTTGTGACGGCGCTTTGCAGCGGAAATTTCAGAAAATTGAAAATATTAACAAGAAAAGAGTATTATTCGCTGGTAATGTTTCAGGTTATATGATCCACTTTCGCCTGTTGCATTTCATTTTTCATAATCTTTACGTTGTTAGATGACTAAACAGTCATAACAAACAGTCATAAATAGTACAATTTTAAAGTCAGGATCGTTTCCATGATGAGATCACGAGACCCTCCGCAACCCTTCAAATATGCCTGATGTACATTGTCTTCATGTTTTCAGGTCTTTAACCGTTTTCCATACGCAAATGGCACTGATATTTGGGATATTCTGTGTCAGCCTCGTTTCCAGGCTGCGACTCCACGTGACCTTCCTCAACCCTCCAAATGTGTTTGCTCTATAATCCCCTTCATGTTTTCTGGTGTTTAACCGTTTCCATACGCAAATAAAGCTTATATTTGAGATATTCTATGTCAGCCTCGTTTCCATGCTGGAATTAGGATGGCGTAAAAGAAACACTCTGTGTTCGGAATTATGGGATAGATTTTGATGGAGTCCATCTGTCTATCTATCTATCTATCTATCTATCTATCCGTCTGTCTAAAAGCTTTTGCATGGAACATTTGAGCGGAGAGATACGGTAAGTCATATGATAGAATGGCCGATGTATGACGCTTGTTCAAGTCCCAAATCTCCCTGTAGATTTTGTCCTCCAGAATTGCACCCGTTAGGATCCAGAAGGGGAAACACATAAACGCTAGATTTTGAACAACTGTTACAGCAAGAGTTTAGACCTTTGATTAGATATTCATACTACCAGTAATATCCAACAGTGTGGTGTCGAATTCCTGCCCAGTCCCACGCTGGCTACCATGGACACTTATGGTATATATACCACATCTAAAATGTTTGAAATTAATTACTCACACTAACTTGGGGACATTTAGAAAATTACATTATACTACCCACCATGTACAGTTGAATATGTCATCAATATTGATTTATACTTATTTCTTGCTTTCCTTTCATTATTCTACTGTGTAAGTTCACAAAGTGATGAAATAGAATTGAACTATTTTTAAACTTGTGCATTGACGGCGAGTTTTAAAAATGGTTGTTTTTGCTTTTCATAAAGCAGGTGTATTAGAATTACGGAGTGGTTTAGCTCATCACGATGCATAATCATAGTAGAAAATCTCTTTTGAGAATAAAAAATAAAGTATAGTTTAAAATAAAGGCCAGTACGCTCTGACATACGAGTTTAGCAGGAATATTTTACCATTCATTTTGTCTCAACAAAGAATTCGGATGTGCACCTAGACTATTTATTGAAAAATGCGTAGACAAAGACCAGTTATTCCGTTATGTAAATCGGCTCCCATGCAGCCATGCAGCGTCTGTAGACACATTCAAACCGGAGATAGAAAAAATTATTCAGTTTTGTTTCATTCAGAGTACGAGGAGATTGCTGGAAGAAAAATAGATAAAGGGAATAAAACGACGCGAGATTAGATGAAAGCATTTCTAAGATATCATGATAAAAGTTCTCATTGTTTTGTGGAATTGAAAGATTTAACAAAAGTTAACAATTGTTCCTTATCCAGAGGTTCGTCTGATAACTAACATTTGCATGATCAGCATTCGTCTGGTGTCGCTATTGATTTTTTGTGGTGATGTTCTGTCTGGTTCACCGTTTCTGTCAACTTTCATTTCTTTGTTAGAATCACTGAATGTTTAAGTTGTTTTCAAGATTTTAAAGTCGTTTGAAACGTTTCCATAAATAAAAAAGACAATAGTTTTTTTCTCAAGAAGCACTCGTAGAACCGTATGAAGCTGATAAAAAGCGTTACATTTTCGTAAACATATACAAGAGTGAAAAATGTGTTTCAGAGTGTTTCTAAAATGTTCCAGTTAAAGTTTGTAAGGTGTATTAAAATATATTATCTGATTCTTTTGTGTAGATTGCATAATATGTGTTTCAATGAATTAAAAGATTAAAGTGTCATATTTTATACCTTCTTTACATTTTTAACTTGTTTGGATCTGACATACAAAAATTATTTTTACTTTTCATTTTGTTGAAGCAGCAAAACTGTCAAGTTTTCTTAATGTCAAAGAACTTAGATGCATTTTGTGCTGATTTGGTTGGCTTTTTGAATGTGTGGATGAGAAGCAAAGCGAAAGACAATAATGTCTGTTCCGTTGGGAGCCGTTCACTTATTCATCCTGCCATTTTGCTTAGAGGCAATTTGGAAGCTTTCTAACTCTCAAATTTGCATCCTGTGTTTTGTTGCCTGAAGGGAAACAGAATTTCTGTTCGACTGAACTGTCACTGTTAATACAATCAGAGCCAAATTATTGCCTGGTATGTTTCAGACCTTCGAAAAATCGTAGCGGGGAAATCATGACTATTTATGAGTAAACAATAAGTAGATTTGAAAATGTTCTTTTTCTTAATTCTATTTTGATGAAAATACTACAATTTAGTATTTACCTTAAAACTTATTCTTTTCATAAGAAAGGTAATTTGAGTGTTTGTTCATGTTTTGTAAACAAGGCTTTGCTTTTACATCAATGTTAAATGATATTTCTCAAGCAACTGTGAAAACATCTCACCATTTAATTTGATTTTTTTATTTAAAAATAGTTATCTATCATTTTCTCTATGTTGGCAAGTAAACCAAGTGTCAGATTTCATGAACAGAAGTTGATGTGCTAATATATTGCCGTGACGTTGGGTGACAGACTGACGTGGCAGAGCGAAAGACTGTTTACGTAATAGTGGGGTCGCTCTTTGAACTACACTATTATAGTATAGGACCACTATGAAGCAGAAGCTTGCCTTACATGTAGTTTATAAGACAGTGCTCCACTGAATTTCCCCTAACTCACCTTAACACGACATCTCTTTATCGATTGCCATTTTCCTTGCCTTACAGCAAGTCGATTTAGTCGAGTTTCTGCCCTGGGGTGGGCTTTTAACATTGCGGCAAGATCTTATGGTTCCAAGTGCATGTTTTGATTTCCTCTGACGGAAAGCGAACCCTCGAAACAGTTTGACAATAATCCTCATTATAACATCTGTAAACATACCATATCAGCAAGTCTAATAACTCAATCGTTGTATTACCCACAGTTTGTGTTAACACCAGAGAAAATGTTTCAATGAATGTAGAAGAAACAATGACGGAAAACGATTTTCTCTCTTTCTTTTTCTTGTACTCTCGTGCTAATTAAGAACGTCTACGGTTCACCAAGTTACAAATTTGGTGATAAGTCCCATTTTGGTCAAAGATAAATATATCAAATGTCCAAAGATTTGGAGAAGGCGTTTTTGAGAAATAGGGCTTTCTACTATGGGAGAGGTGATCTTTTGATCAACAGAAGGTTGGCAAAATCCAAAGACATTCAACACTTTGACGTATCTTTGTCAATATGCCAATAAATAACAAAAGAGCATGTTTGTCGTTTTTCCCCATCTCTTTAATCGAGCAGCTTTTACACTTTCTATTCTAGTCGACAGGTGTTAACAATCATTATATATATACCCGCATGCCCCACGGGGTTGATCGTAAAAACACGACACAAGTGTTTGGTTCCGTTTTGTTACTCGCAGTAGTTCGTGTCTGACATAAGTAGGATTTGTTACTATCTTCTTGAGATTGTTTGAAGCATTTTACGTTTTCAAAACACACGGAATTGTTATCCTAAATCGCTTTTTACAGAAATAGTTTTGTACTTGGAAGCTCTTGAATATATGCTATCAGACCTCAACAACGTTTTTCTCTTGGAAGGAAAATTGATCTTATTTGAGCATGTTGCTGGTAGTTTGCATGCAGATCCATCATCTTTGTTTAGTCTGTAGCGAAATCCACTTAAAAATACGCTCTAGAACACTTTATTGTTAGGAAGATGCGTTTCCCAGTCAAGTCTGTACAGAAACTGATAGCAAGGGCTTTAAGCAGTCTTGTTTCACCACCGTCGAACCTCACTTGCAGTTACTTTGTTCAAGAAATATCCAAAAGTTCGTAAATTATATTGGTTTTTATTCGCTTGTATGTGCTGTGCAGTCGTCTGTGATTTCCCGCTCAGAGCGTGCTCCTTATATATTGATATAATTACTCTAATTGGAAAAGGGTAATCTGTGTAGAGTTTGGAGGTACTGTTCCTTACTGTTGCTTCACAGAAGATTCAGAATGGAACAACTATTTAATTAGTAAAGGTTTGGTACGTGAATATGTGAGTAGCAAACGTGACACGAAACTGAGAAAGATCAGCTGGTTTTACACTACAAAAATTTGAAATTATTTGAATAGATTGCGAAAAATGTGTGTCACTATAAAACATAATTGCAGGTGTCTATTATATCGCTAATCCCAATTACCAACATAAATTGTGTCTTTTATTGCGTTGCCCTTATTGGACAAAATAATGATGTATATTATAGAAAAACGCTTACAAATATTAATATTGCGGCAAACGCCACAAGGTATCTGTATCTAAGTCTGCCTTCCCTTTGTTTTTTTCATCAGAGCTCAAACATTCTTGAACTGTCTTTTTTCATATCAGTTTATCTGGAAATAGTTTTCCTTGTGCTTAGAGTAGTGAATAAGTGACGAAGGAGAGGGAACTGAAACGAGTTTTGAAGTTGGAGTTCAACTGACGTCTGAAACATTAACTGTAATTTTGAAAGTGCATTTAATCGTATTATTTGTAATGAAAAACACAAAAGGATGCCATGCGGAGATACTTAAGACTGAAAGTTTTCTTCCTGCATAATAAAATGAATGTCACACTTATGAAAAGTAAAATCTGAATGAAAATTCTATATCAAGAATTGTTTTTATTAAAAGCGTCTTCAGTGTCATTATATTTGTATATTTAATGAAAAAGGTGAATCTTGTATAAGAATAGATCTGAGAGGTTTGTTTGTTTAGTAAAATCATGATATATAGTTTGGCTCCGAAGATGCTAATGTTAAGTACTTTATTGTTGTGTTATCTCTGTTCAACAGGCCTCGGGGTTTCCACTTTGTGTAATTGGTGGAATATTTCAAGCAGAGATCAACACGATTCTCAACTGATTCTTTCCTTCCGGCAAAGAATAGCTTTAAGAAAGCAAGAAGAGCAAGATGGAAAGAACTTTAACAAGCATAAACGAAAGTGTGAGGTTGCCTGTTCATTCTTTCTCGAATCCTATGAAAGAGAATAACAAAAGAATTGTAAAATCGTAAACTTCAACAAGGTAAAAGAGTGTACACGGAAATAATACGGCCATGAAACCGAATGGGTTTTGCATGCTACAGTGTTTTGAGGAACATTTTCTTTGACTTTCTATTTTTTTTTCAGATCCCAACAAGAATATTGTAGCAGTTGTGAATACTAGAGGTCAACACGGCAGCAGCAGAAAATGAAGTGATATTAAACGGGTGTAAAAAAGAGAATGAATGAAACGGGAAAGAACAGTTCGAGCTTTGTCTGTGATGTCAATCTGGAAATCTTCAAGAGCTATCATTTGTACACGTCAATCACGTGCGGTATTGCCTCTCTCATCGGGAATACGATGGTTATACTGACTGTATACATGAACAAGTCTCTGCACTCTACTCCCAACTACGTGATAGTCAATATGGCGGTGTCTGACATGTTTGTACCGCCCATGAACTTGTTGTATAATATTCTGCTGGACCAGACGCACGCTGGACACCTATCCCAGACCGTGGGCTCCGCATTGTGTAGGTTTGAGTACATATTCATAAACTTCTCATTTGGCGTGTCGATGTTAAGCCTGGTAGTTATCACGGTCCACAGGTTCTACGCAGTCGCGTACCCGATGAGAGCGAGACTCGAAAGACTGCGAACGTGTGTTCTACTCTTGTTGTGCACCTGGCTCGCTCCTGTTGTCATATTTGGCCCGATGGTTCACTTTGTGACTTTTGAAAAGTCGATTCACTCGTGTGTGTCGACCATGAGTGAAGAGCAGCACCTGGCCCACAGTGTTGTGAACGAGACAGTCTTCACAGGGGTCCCCCTGCTTGTCATGTTGATCCTGTACCCCGTCATTATCGTCACACTCCGACGTCAGAGGGTACTCGGTAACTCCACCTCGTCTCTCATTATCAGGAGGAGAAAACAAAACATAATTCTAACAAAAATGTTCATCACAATACTTTTAGCTCTCATTCTGACGTCTTTAACTAATGACGTTGTACATTTTGTTTACGAATACTGGCACGTAACGGATGTATCAGTCCAGTGTACATTGTTCCATCTCTGGGCCGTCGTGGCGCCCTTCCCCTTGATATTCCATGCCGTCAGCCCGGCCATCTACTTTCTCTTCTGCTCTTCTTATCGCGAAGGTGTAAAAACGGTGATCTTTTGCTGTCGTCGTGACCATCGAAATGGACGACGCCTCCGGCTTAGAGAAGAACACTTCCCCCTTGAAACCGTATCGCAACGTAGTTAAACGGGGTTTTCCCTGTTGAGGAACCAACATGATGTCATACTATAAATTGTCAAGGATTTATAAAGGGCCCAACCATAACGCTGGACCTATTGAGGGGGGAGGGGTTATTTGGAGCCCCCGCTCGATTTTTTTTTCAGAGTTATTAAATTTCTTCCCCAAGTCTTATCAGTAGCTGTTTGTTATTAGTAAACACGTTTTCAACGTTATTTCAATTAGCTACCCCTCTTGGAACTTTTTAAAAGATTTCCAAAATATTATCCGCTTTTTGTCAAAAATATGCCATTTGTACTTAATTTTGGAGAAATTGAGAATTTCACGGAAAACAAGTTGTTTATGATAAACACAATCCCTTGAAGAGTGATTTTTTTACTTTTTTATGCAAAAAATATTTTAAAACACTATTTTCTAAGGTTACATCATTGTTTCGGTTTGTAGTAACCATGGCAACAAATTAATAAGCACGTGACTATACTAAAATTAAAGTTTAAAGATGAGTTACCACTCATGTAAAATTGTGGAAAGAACATGGACGGTCCAGATACCCCCTCCCTTAAACGTTGGTGTTTTTCACAAGGTACAAACGTTTAAGCGTTAAAACAAGAATAAAATATGTAATGATAACAATAATAACATTAATATTAATAATAATATAATAACAAAATAGTGACAATAATAAGATAATAAAAAATTGCCGTATGTGAGGTAGAAACCTGTATTTGCCTTCCTTTACATCAGTTACTGTGGCAAGAGTGAATTAGGGAGAGCTATAGTCTTCTAGAGAACAATCTTCGTTAGAGAGTATTCGGGCTTGTAAGTAATAGCCTTGCCAACCTGTGTTTATGTAAAAGAAAAGTTATAAAGGAGGGGAATGATTTATCTAGTTTGTGGAGCTGGTTTACATTATCTCCATACTTAACCGTAAAATGAGTGGCAAATAATGTTTTGTCATTGATAACCACGTGCATGCACAGTTAAAGCAGCTATGCTTTTTGTTTGTAAATTTCAAATAGGGTCCCCGTGCAAACAACATAATCAAACGTTAAGGAAAGAACGTTTGGCGTTTTTTATAGTTCTGTTGCGAAAAAAACCTATCGAACCAATTCTGTATTCAGTTCCACTAAAATGGTAACAATACGTGCAAGTGGAAATCGTTGAGATAATTCATGCGAGGGTGCCTTCCTTGAGAAAAATAATTGGATAAAGTGATTGGATTGCGAAAGGCAAATCAATGATAATGATGATGATGATGATGATGATGATAATAATAATAATAATTATGAGTTTATTTAGATGCTTAAGATTCAAATAGTTTGCAACAACTGACTGAGGATACTGGAATAACATTAGAACATCAGAAATCATTTTTTTCCTAAGTAAAGTAAGTACTAAATATCGCCTCCTCCCCTTCTTATATCCTTTTGCCCTTGGCTAATGCAATAACATTAAACAATATTTAAATCGCTCAGTAGCATTTATCTATGTTTAAAAAAACAGTTCTTAAAACAAAGTTATCTGGAGCATAAGCTGCAATTTCTACATTTGTCTGCTAAAATATTCAGATCTTGTCTACGAATAGGGCGTTGAAAATCGGCCAGTAGAGGCTGTTGTTTAACTTTAGCGTAACACACTCGTATAACTAAATAAAACCGTGAGTGTTTTCTAATACCCCTCTTGATTGGGGATGTCTGCACCACCAGCCAAACTCAGAACTTTGGCGCATCAAAGGTAGTGAAGGTGCGTTCCTAAAGATATCAACAGGCTTATACCGTCGATGGCTCCAATCTGTTCAGTGTTATAGTACGTTCCAATCAAAGAGTTTAAGGGAGCTTTAACAGCTCAAATGATATTTCGGGGCGTACGAATAAAATTTACAACACACAACCAATTGCACTGCTACTTGTGATATGGTTTCCATGGGAACTCTCCAGGGACTCTAATGCATCCTTTTTAGCATGTAAGTACAATTTCTCAAAAATGCGCTCGGTGTCATCAATTTTTTACTATTGACATCGGTGAGCCACAAATGAGGTGCTGGTAATTTTCATGTCCCAAATTATTAGATCTGCAAGTATTCATTGATATTGTATCTAGTTCTTCATTTTGTAATCAACTGGATTGTTGTTTCAAGTCTGTTTCACGTTTCAGAATATTATCTCGGACAACATATTCTCGATTGTTTAGTTTCTTTTAGAGTACAAATGATGATGATGATGATGATTATAGAATAATAATAATAATAATGATGATAATAATAATAATAATAATAACAATAATAATAAAAAGTCGGGGGTCATACTCGCCATGGCGGTTTTCATTAGGTCTCTACAACTGAAATGGTTATTTAAAAATTCAAATATATATCTTAAAAGCCCTCAAATACGTGCAATATGTGAACGTGTTTTTGTAGAAACTTTTAAAATGCTCATTAGAAATATATTGTCGAGCCTTAGGGTTCGACATATATTCTACTATAGGGAATGAGTGCTTAGAGCTCTGGTCATACGCAAAGACTTTATTCAACTGATTATGGAAATAAGGATATTACAAAGATATAGACATTATGTATTACGTGATTACATTCGCGAGCTATAGATCATAGATATACAGATAACTATACTATACATTATTCACTAACAAAAGTTATGTGTGTTCGTCCGTCGCAACGACGAGGACCATCAAAAGTTAATGATCAACTCAAACACTACATATATAATACAACCAATTTTGTTTGTAAGGCTAACAATTACTAAGCAAGGTAAAAATAGGTCAGTAAAATATTTAAAAAAATTTCGCATATTACCTTTCAGTTCCAAAATAGAGGTTTTTTAAGGTACTTACAATAATTCTCACAAAAGAGAGTTAGGTAGGGGGAGGGTGAAAGTCCCTTTAATAGATTCTATTCAGTGTCAACGGACAAGAGCCATACGTGATACTAAATATGTCATGCTGGCATCACATACTGGGATAGCAAAGAGTGACGGATAGCAAAGAAGCTTTCTTTCAACAACCGCAGATATTCACACGACACCGCGCTTTCTAAATTCGTCTGGGAACTGAAGGACAATGACACTGTTTTCAACATCAAATGGTCTATCCTCAAGCGAGCAAATCCATACAGGGTAATCCCTCCCGCTGCAATCTATGCCTAACTGAAAAACTCTGTATTTTAACTGCTGATAAATCTATCCTCCTAAACAAGAGATCTGAATTGATCTCTAAATGCCGTCACGAAAACAAATATTATGCAACCAATCAGAAACAAGATCGTTCCAACCGCCCTCCTTAAATCTTAAGCCTACCGTTTCTAACGGTACAGTCTGATGATCGCTTAGTGCGTGAAACTCGAGTTACTGTCAAATTTTATATTTTCCCATCTTTAATATTTGTATATAGCTCTGCATGTATTTGAAACACTATATACATTTGTGTTTCTTTGTTTATGTATGTATGTATGTATGTATGTATGTATGTATGTATGTAAATCTGTTTCTCTTTCTGTTTTGTTATGTACCTGTTAGGACGATTCCTACTGTGACGCTCATCGGCTAGAGCCATCACCACGCCGCGACTGGAGCCTTCATCACGTTCATCATTGTCATGCCCATCAAATACTACTACGGCTGGCTTGTGAACACTGTGAATGAAAAGTAGACAATGCAGAAAAAGTTTTAGTTTCGAAATTGAAATATACATCTGTGTGTGTGTATCTGCATGTATATATGTCTGACTGTCTGTATGTCTGTATGTCTGCCTGTTTTGTTACATACACGTTAGGACGCTTTCTACTGTGACGCTCGTCAGCTAGAGCCTTCACCACGCTGCGCCTGAAGCCTTCATCACGCTCATCATTGTCACGTCCATCAAGTGCCCCTATGGCTGGCTCGGGAACACTGAATGAGAAGCAGACAATGCAAAAAAAATAGTTTCGGAAATAAAATATAAATATCTCAAACTGTTTTGTAAATTGTTGTATATTTATTATTGTTTGTATTGTAATGTAAACTGTCTATCTGTACATCAGACTGTCGATGAGCGTGTATGTCTATGTCTGTCTGTCTGTCTGTCTGTCTGTCTCTCTCTCTCTCTCTGTGTCTGTCTTTCTGCTTGTATTTCTGTTTTGTTACGTACCTGTTAGGTTGACCAGACAAGCACTTGGACGGAGAATCTATGATCACTATCTCGTCCTTAGCCTTCTCTACAGGCAGCTGTTGTAGATAGAAGTACAAAATTGGACAGAAGTACCAAATTAATACAACGTTTTCATGCGAATATGTTCTGATGTCCAATAATGAGATCGAAATACTTTTCGCTAACGTTGCTTGTACTTCTATTGCTCAGTTCAATTCCTTTTTAGTCAATGAGCCAAGAATGTCATTCGTGCAGCTAGTTTGATGATCCGGCCGCGATATTTTATCAGGAGTACATATTTTGTTCACTTGTATCATTACCAGTGTTGGTGTTGTTGGGTTAACTTAACAATGTTTGAAAAAGTATTTAAATAAGGGAGAGGGTTCGTTTCACGTTTTTGACAGTTTCAGGAGAGTGTTTCTAAGAAGTCAACCTTCCTGTCCCCCATATCCCATCCCCTCATTCTACTGGTTTCGTGCTGGCATTTTAAAATATTATGCTCGATTAATTTTGAAAAATATAATGTGTTATTCAGCACAACAATGGACCGATAAACATCACCTTTTGAGTATCTGAAGGTTGACCGTTTCTCTGGCTTTCGTAACAGTCCCGGAACAGCGAGCTAGACGTATTTTCCATCTTGGATAACTCCAAAAGTATCTGCTCCATAGCACAGATCCTCTTGGACACATCCAACTCTGTGCACTCTTTATGCAGGTGCATCAAGTAATTCCACACAGTTGTTTGCTGAAGTTTGTACTTCACTGAGCACTTGGGGCATTGTTCTTGGCGGAGAAGTTCTGTCAGTATATCAGATTGTTGTTTCATTGGATTCCGACGTAAAGCTGTTGCAAGTTCGTTTTGGTATGGGTATCTCTGGTCTGGATTAACGAGAACGTGGAGCGTCATGCCATATGCCCACGCGTCCACAGCTTTGAGATGCTCCATGTCGGCTTCCGTGGGTCTTAGTTCCGGCACGATGACTGTCGGTGCCATGTAAACGAGACTGCCTCTCGTGAGACGTTGCACTTTGAACGTTAGCAGTGTCTGGTTTTGGATAATCCTATTTTTGTGTCCTTAAATTTTGTTCCATCTGACCCATTCCGGGCCGATCAGTTTTCCGTTCTAAGCTCTTTTGCGAAAGTATTAGCTTAGGAACTCTTTGCTCTTAATGATACATCGACGAGTTCCGATTATTTGAAATTCATTCTGTTCCGATGTCTAAGTATAGAGTGAGGCTACGTCGACCAATCATTTTCCTGAAACCAAGAAACTCGACTGTTAATGGCTTTGTAGACTTTTCATTATGAGATGTGAAATTATTTTCGTTCTCATTTCCCTGAAGTCTTCGAAGGGTGGTTATCTTATCTGGTCGATCACAGAGAATGTCTGCTCAACTTATCCAAGATACAGCGTTTCTGGAGCAGCATCCTGATATTGGGGAAAATTTGTGGGGTCAGGCATTAGACAACATAGATTATATGGACGGCATATTGTCTTCTTGTACAAGACGGCTAGCGAAGACTTGCTTACAAGGGCCATGAAAGTGCTGGCTCCCGTCAGCACTGAAGGTTTTGAGATGGTGCAATGTACGTGTCTTATAATAGGAAGCAAATTGGAGGAGGGAAGCCCCATCTTTAAATTTGAAGTCTGGTGCGAACTTTTTGACAACAAGCTCACAAAACAAGATATAGACGCAGAACTGGAATTACTGAAGCTTTTGGATCGGAGACCATTTGCAGAAGTCTTCAAAACTGATATTTAGAAGCTTAAAATCAAGAAAACGTCAGTTGGCAAGGCTAGTGAAAATCTTGAATGTCTTTACTCTTGCTTTCATATAGCAGCTGTATCGGACATGGCACGAATATTCAATCTGTACAACATTAGCTTTGATGCGCAACTATGGCATGCGTAGCGTGTGTAACGTTTAACCACAAGATGAAGTCTGAAAGAAGACAAGGCCTTCATATTACAATCTATGACGGGTATGACTTGCAATTGAATAATATACTAACTGTGTAGTACAGACTATAGCGGGTATCAGCTCCATGCAGCTAGAAGGAAACTTCCTTGTTTATATAATATGACTGGTAATATGTGTGTAGTAGTCAGTGAAACTGCAAAGGAATCGATCTGTAAAGAAAATTGTTTTGCGTATAGAACTATGTAAAGTGTGAAACAAGATAAGACAAACAGTTTTTCGTCTGAAAGCTGTCAATATGCATATTGCTCAAGATTAACAAAAATCTGATATATTCTGAAAATAGCAAAGGGTCAAACCGTTCCGATCACTTTTCACCAAAGGAACAAACTGTTCGCAAACCATAGCCATAAAAGGAACATACTGTTCCTCTATGTTACTGAATAACAAAAAGGCTCGAACAGTTCCGATGATATAATTGAAAGGTCCGACCTGTTCCGATTAGAACAAAAAAGTCCGAACTGTTCCGATAATAACAAAAAGGGCCGAGCAGTTCCGATGATATAACAGAAAGGTCCGAACTGTTCCGATTAGAACAGAAAAGTCCGAACTGTTCCGATAATAATAAAAAGGTCCGAACAGTTCCGATGATATAATAGAAAGGTCCGAACTGTTCCGATTAAGACAGAAAAGTCCGAACTGTTCCGTTAATAATAAACCGGTCCGAACTGTTCCGAATAATCTACGAAAGGAACAGATTGTACCGAAAAAAATCACTGATCGAAGTTCAAGTTGTCCCGAAAAGAGCAAGAGACCAAACTGTTCGTATTCTTGAAAGGAACGAACTGTCCCGACAATGTGCAAACTGTTCGAACAAAATTACTCAAAGAAACAAGAAATAGCACGAAACAGTCGTTCAAGTCGAAGCTTTTCAACCGGCGTTAAAATCATATAATTAAATGCAAGAAAAAGCGAAAATGTGTGACAATTTAGGGCATGCCCAAACAAGTTCAGGGCCACTGAAATGCAACAATAGCACAAGTCTGATCACGTTCTCAAGGAAAGAATCTAATTGGGTGGACAGCGTGGATGCGAGGAACACCGCTTTGATTTGAAATCATTCAGTTTCAAATGTCGCCGAGAAAAG
>JAOEHT020156993.1:0-11849 GCA_025448195.2 Parazoanthus atlanticus
GGCGTGGGTCTTACTTACAGCTTGCCTAGTGTCGGTGGGAGATTTCCTTGAGTCCCCTTTCCTGTTAACGCGCTTCAAATACTTATAGTTGGTAATCTATCTTACCGAAATCGAACCAGAAGGCCTGGACAATAGTCTGCAAATGTAAATATGTTTTTATTGGTTTAAATAATTTTCTGATAAAACTGTCATATAATCGGGTGTTTAGAGTTTAGTGGGTCATTACAGCTATAAGCGATGCGCGCCGGGAATTGTGGTAGCTGTTGTAACCTATCCAAGATTGCGGCATGTAAACAAACCGGCGAAAGTTTTTTGTTTCAACTAATGTCTTAAAAAAGACACAGAACAAAAAAGTGGAAATTCTAAATGGTTTAGAGATGGGAGAAAACTGTGAGGAAAGATCGGTAGTGGACAAATGTCGTGGAGGAGGAACTGCTTGTTGTGTACCTCTTTGTACAAATAGTACGAAACGAAATCCAAAATTATCGTACCACAAATTTCCGAAAAGCAAAAAATTGCGAACAATATGGACACATTGGATTGGACATTAATGCCACAGAGTTTGCTGTAAACAATTCCAGGAGGAAGAAATATTTACATGAACAATATCTCGACAGAAACGCCGAAAATAATGAAACCCACACAAAGTCAACCAAGAACAACATTCAAGTGCCGAGAAAGGATCCCGTTTCTAGATGTGAGTAACGAACTAGTGGGCAACCCGGTAAACGACTCTGATTTAAACAAAGCTGCTGATACCGATGTGTTTAAACAAAAATTCTAAACTTGCAAAGTGAACTTGAGCGACTCGCACAAAAAGACGGATCTGAATTTAATGACTTAAATCAACAATTACTACGAACAAGATTTTCTTTACAACGATTTAAAGACTCGGACAGCGACATTGAATTTTATACTGGCTTTTTTTCGTACTCTAAATTTAGAGACTTCTGCGACTTTCTATCTCCTGCCTGCCGCAAATTACGACGGAACAGCAACAGAAGCGTGGAAGAAAAAAGATCGCTATGTCCTGAAGAAGAATTGTCCATGGTACCTTCAAGGCTCCGCTGTGGAGTTTTGGAAAGAGATTTAGCAAATAGATATGATATTTCTGTGTAACAAGTTGGCAACATCTCGATAACTTGGGTTAGCTTCATTCATCAACTGAACGCTTGAAATCCATTAATATCTGGCCTTCAAAAGCCTTGGTTGACCAAACCATGCCCCCAAGCATAAAAGAAAGTTATCCCAATACCACGGTGATACGCTGATTGTACCGAGGTCTCCACTGAAATGCCAAGGGCTCCTGGCACTCAAAGTGCAACATTTTCAACATACAAGCATCACAACACTGCAAAGGGCCTTATTGGTATCTCCTCGGCAGGAACATTGAGTTTTGTTTCTGAGCTTTATGCAGGAAGAACATCGGACAGGGAGCTGACAAACGACTGTGGAATTTTAAAACTGTTAGAACCTGGAGATGTTATTATGGCTCTAGAGGCTTTAATATTGACGATGATCTACCAGAGGGTATTAAAGCTAACAACCCTCCCTTTTTAAATGGATCAACAGAAGGGCACAGATGATTGAACTTGATCGTGTTTGGCTGGTACAGAGAATAAGTTCTGGAGGAAACAGAAGGTACATGAGGCATTTGTTGATCTTAAGAAAGGTAATTGTTGCATCTGCAGGAGAGCGGCGGGCTTGTAGGGACAATTTAAAGCACAGTTGGGTCTAAAGGTTGTGCAAAAAATTATGTGATTGTGCACAAGGAGTGGAAGATACATTTTTCGGCTGTCATAACTGTACTCGCCCTATTAGCCTGTTCCTAAATTGCATCCTGAGTATCAGATGTTCTTATAATGTAAGCATATTACTCTATTCTTGCAAGATCCAAACCGTTTATCTTCGCTTACCTGACTAAACACTGCAATGGCGACGATCAGAAGTCTTCCGCTCATGTTGTCCTCTGCTGTGTTTTCTGTCTTTTAATCTTAAACCGAAGCGGTTAATTTGCTACACTTTGTAATACAAAGTAAAGTAAAGGATAGTAGAGTGACTTTCCATTTCAGTGAAAACGGTCACCCTTATGTTTACCTACGTTGACATTATATTTTCTTGACTATAAAATATGTTAATTTTTGAATCCCTAAGTGAAAGAAAAAATGTCCTTCGGTCCAGAACCAATAAGTCAATGCAACTTTGGTTAAATAATATCCAAAGTTAATCTTGTTTTTTGTAACATTTTAATCCGAAACTAGAGTATCATATTTCATAAGATACAACACTATAAACGGCTAACATTAAACCAAATTATTCCTGATGTAACTATAACGGTTTTACCGAAACAAAAGGAAACGGTTTACTTTAATTGATGGTACTCGAACCATGAAATAAAAGTTGTGTTTAATTCGTTGGACTAGAATTGGAATAAAACCGTAATAAAACCCCAATACATATAACTATATCGTGTACAGAGCGCATGTACACTTCCATTTCTTTTCTTTAATAGAAAATATCGAATCAGTTTCGACTGAGTTTGCCGTGGTCTTAATGTGTTGATACTGAATCAAAGAAAAGGTCCGTCTTGTTATTCCCTTAAAATGTTAGCTGATGCAAAGCCGAGTGTACTGATAGAGAGAGCTGTTTGGAATTGAAGTGGATTGCTTCATGCAACGGCTTCCTTAAAAAGGACGTTTGGAACTGAACAGTAGAGTATTTTTGATAGAACTGTGAGAACTGTTTGTGAAATGGAAACTATTTCAAAATGATTTAGCCAATGCCGGTACTGATGTCTCCAACATTGGGCACAGTTTGCCAATACATTTAAATGCGGTCTTATATCTTTACCCATTGACTGTTGCACCGACGTCAGCTTTATGATTTTTAACCACCAGCATTAAAATGTTTTGGACTTTACCATGTGATTTATAAATTTTAATTTAAACGTCTTTTTTTATTAACTTTTCAGTTTGCTCAACCCTTTAACATGTTTGTCATGTATTGTGAGAGCACTTCTTTGACAAGATTTGTCATATAGAATATGGATTTCGACTGTTACAATAATGGGAGGTGAGGTGTCTTTGCGTTTAACGAATTTAAAGCAAATTGTACACTTAACATGGCTTTAATAAGCATCCCTCTATTTCTTTTCTCTTGTTTGTTGTTTTCGAACGATGATCGATATACTATTTTCTTTATGATTGGGTACTGAGTGACGTGCTATTTGATTAAAACTAAATACAAATTTCAAAAGAAATTGACATTTGATCTTCCCGCATACAAGTGCGTGAAAAAGTAAGAAAAGCGGTTCTAGCTCAACTAACAGTTTGTTTGATTTGTTTGCTACAAAGCAAAAAAATGTTTCAGAATTGTCAAGAACAGTATTTATTACTAGCAATAGAGAAATTGTTTCATATATCTCCGCTGCGCAAAGATGTAAAGTGTGATTTCATTTGTTATTCCTAACCTGAGTATCAAAACAAAAAAAAATACTTGTGAATATATGTTCTGCTCAACAACAGGAAAATATTTCTAAAACAAACAGGGATGATTTTGTTTTTCTTACTCTAGCCTGGAAATATAGCTAAATTTAATTCGTTGAAATAGATCTGAATTAAAAAATACTGATATTGATAATTACCTCAGAGGTGGAAATGTTCCCCACTCGTACTTTGGATGTTGTTCGATGTTCTGTCAATGTAGATGACTGTATACTTATTATCAAAATGTGCGCATGTGCACGCCCTTTCATTCATTGGGAAAACAACATTCAACGAATTCAGCCCAGTTTGTCTGCGTTCCTAAATGTTTTCAAGCTAAACCAAACAAAGGATATAATTTCATTATGGGTAATAAATCCGCTCAGTGGAAACATTAGCTGTTCGCCAAGTTAGGTAGAATTGTAAAACAGAGGGTAAAACTGGTCCCCGGTTAGGAAGTTGCTCCATGTTCTGTCAATTATTTAGCCTCAACATGATGTACGTGACTATATCTTTTCTATCAAAATATGCGCTTGTGCACTGCCACTATATCAAGATCTAATCAATTCCGCCTGAGTTTGCCTGCGTTCTTAAAATGTATGCAAGCTGAATTAAAACAAGGGACACAGTTGCGTTAGGGGCATTAAATTCGGTGGAGACTTTTAAGTGTTCACCAAGTTTTAATTTAAAAATTATTATTGCAAAACTCTTTGGAAGTTTATTATTTTTTGTTCAGTTATTTTAAAAACCTTTAATGGACATGCCTATATCATTTTTATCAAAACGTGCGCTTGTGTATGCTGTTTCATTATAGTTGGGAAACTGATTCCGCCCAATTTTGCCTGCGTTCCTAATGCATTGTAATTGAACCAAAGCAACGCCGTGTAGCTGTTCACCAAGTTACCGTTTCGATATAAGAAGAATGTTCCCCAGTGTTGAACTCAAAAGAGTTATCCCAGTGACTGTTTATCCCTACCTTAATTGCAAAACGTTCACATAACAACGTAATTTCTTCTTAGAAGAACACGGTGATATATGTTTCTCAATTGTTAACTCGGAAGATCAAAGAATTACAGCAGAGAGGAATAAAAAGCGGAAACCACAAACTACAGAGTTAAGCTGCGGTTTCTTAACTTTTAAGAAATATCTTTTGGGATGATAATTGTTTGGAATGGCAGCGACCACGTCACACATTTCTAAATAAAGTATTTCGGGATAACATTTTCGTTTCTTTGATAGAATTGTAAAAGAGAGGTACTCTATAATTCCCATCTATGGGAGTTGTTCGCCGTTACTTCAATGCACGTGACTATATCCTTGCCATTAAAATGTTTGGATATGCACTGTCATTTCTTTCTTTTGGAGCACAACGTTTTAGTTTTAGAAATATATTTGGGACAGTTGTTTAAAATTGAAGCAATCATTTCACACACCGGCTTCCATATAAAGTACATAGAGAAAACTGTCTCTTCTTTGATAGAATTATAAGAAGTGTCCATGTTTTAGCATGGCGATTGAGGACATTGAGATCGAAGAACGAAATAGAACGCTTTTGCTCGTTTAATTCATAATGATCTGGGTCAACCTGCTGATGGTCACATCACCAGCAAAACTGGCGGAGTTGATTTGATATTGTTTTCCTAAAGAAATTAAATCGCAGTGCAGCCACTGATCTTGACGTTTCCTACAGTAAATTTAAGACTTTGTTCTTTCACTGACGTCAATGTAACTTGTTAATGCGGTAGTCTGGATTAGCGAACGGTCCGATCTTCAGTCGCTAGCCCCTAACTATTTCTTACTGAGGGTACTCCGATTAGACAATCATACCTAAATCGCTTGATGCGCTAGGAACAGACAAGGAAGCAACAACTGAGGTACGAAAGTTTCATTTGTGCTATTTGCTGCATTTGGTAGGTTTTGATGAAAACGATATTATTTCCATGCAATTAGTCTTGTAGCTGTAGATAAGTATTTGGTCACCCACATCTCTCCACGTGCTCTCAACTTGGTCTGCCTGTGATTTAAATTTGGTGAAAGAAATTACTACTTTATCTGAAATAATTGTCACTTTTCAGCTTGCCTTTATGTATTACTGTATTATTATAGTATTATATGATTCTCCAAACGCCTTGATTTTTAAATACAATCTAGATTTTTAAGTTTCATAATATTTTTTATATTACGTAAATCCTTTAGTCATTTTCAAGTGCGCCTCACAGTACTATGAAAATAATAACATTAATGTTTGCATTACGGATGACTTGTTTGAGTTTTCCCAAGTTTTAAGTTGCGCGAAGATCATTAGGCAGACTATTCCAAAGTTTAGGTGCGACCCGTTCACAAAGAATAGGAGATGTTTTAATACTAGGGGATAGATAACTGTAGTTATATCTTTGTCAGAGCGTACACTACGTAAACATTAAGGATTGAAAGATATCAGATTAGCAATGAAACTAGCTGCAGACCATGGATAGTTTTAAAGGTAATGAGAATAATCTTATTTCTGAATCGTATGGATAGCCAGTGAAGTTCCAAGAAAAGATACTTGGTAAACCAATCTGATTGCTGCGTTCTTAACTCACTGAAACTTATTTACATGGTACTGTTGAAAGGCACATATTTGTCAACTGACGGCGCAGTGACATGACTGACAATAGTTGTTCACAGGTAATTATAAAAAGTTAACGTTGAACATTTTTATTTACCTGGACAATAACTCTCTTGTTTGAATGTTGTAATGCAAAATATACACTCGTTATACTTTTCTGCTTTGTAAAATTGAGCATCCCTGTTTTCCTGTTTTCGCAAATATCGGAGCGATTTTCTCGCATAGAAATCAGCAAATCCGCTATTGTCTCTCTTTCTAATCTTTTGTCTGGGCCGTAGGAAAATTACAGGTTTTACTATCTCGTTTAAATTTGGCATCGTCCTAGAATAAACCATATTAATTCACAAATATCAAAATGAAATGGCTATCAGTTATTTGGATAGAGTTTATCAGCCCGTGTTATTGAATGATTTGTATGAGTTTGCTTCCTGGGTTAAAAAGTTTTCACGTGAATGCACGACAATTCAACAATTCCTGGCTCAGTCATATATAATTATCCGGCATTAACTTTGGCTTGATTGTTCATACACCCCGACGACGAGAATTTGGAGCTAAGTCAGAGGCGAAATTCGTATTCTGTGCAGTGTGTGTGTAATTTGTGTTCTGGCGGTAAGCGTCAGAGAACGTGAAACACGTTAACCAAGTGCGGCATTGATATAATTTAATGAAATGGTGGAATAAATGTTTTATAAACGTAATGTTGCTTTTATCTTTGTTATTCAGTTCATATTGTCAAAGGAAAATTGGAACCGTTTTTTAATTTCATGCTTTAAAACAATTAGTTTGTCTTCCTTTGCCGGAGTTTTCAAATCAGAAGTTACGGTCGTGGAGAAGTTATTTTTACATTTTTCTCACTGAAAAGACAATGAAATTAACGACCTAATGCAAAAATCAACTTATGGCAAAGGAGACTGAAACAAACAAGAAAAAGCAATATTGTCGTTGAACCGTGAATAGCAATTTTTTTATCTCAGGAAGGGTGCGGAAACTCCTAAAATAATTGTCAAATTGATTTTGAAATTTGACTGATCAATATGATAGCCGTGCAACTGAACACGCCTTTTAAAAGCCAAAGACACTATATTCCTGTTTGAGCCAATTCTGATCGAGAGATTCAAGAGCACCTTTAAACTAGCAAACTGAGTACCAATTTTTAGTTTTGCTATCTTATATAGAGGTTAGTCTCTAAGGCGTTTTCATCTATATATACAAGATAGGGAGTTCGAATGCGGTACTTTTGCAAGTTGTACGTAGGAAGTTCTTTCCAACAGTGCTGATGGTTTTACAAGTCCACGTCTATAAAAAAATCCGTAGCAAGTACTTTGTCATATGGAAAAGAGTAACAGAAGATTGACATAAGAGGGTCTTTATGACCTCACTGATAGTTTCACAATTTAAATGATTTTACATTATCTTCCCTCCCCCCTCCTTAATTCAACTAATAATTATGAATTGATTTGAAACTTGGCTGCATGTAGTTGGTAACATAATTACATAATTAACTAATTTATGCCGTGATCTTGGGTCTCTCTTGATACAAAAAAGAAAAATTAAACCTCTTTCCTGAACATGTCTTAACTCTAAACTGCCTAAACATTTTACTAAAATTTAGTTATGGTACCAAATAATTTGTGTCGGGCGTTTTGTATTGAGAATTTCAAGGTTATCACAAACTTTTATGGAAAGCTTTTATTTCAGCAAGAAACTAGTTGACGTAAAAGTTTTTTAAATTAAACTACTAAACCAAATCTACGGTATTTTAGGAACAATCGCAATTTTGTGACAACATAACAAAACGAAAAGTTCAAAAATAAGAAAAAATATTATTTTTCGTCCAATTCTCCCCCTCCCCCTAATTTTTTTTCCACGGAAAAGAATTTGACATTGGTTTTCATAGGTACATTGGTAAGTGGGCAGTGTGTAGCTAAATTGAACAGATGGCAATCTTTTTTAAAAAGAACATATGACAGAAGGAAAAATCCGAAGAAAGGGTGGGGGAGGGAGGTGGGTAAGTTGTAATAGCCCTCTTCTAAGAGAGAGGGTCAAGTTTTGTCCCATATACTTTTGGGGAGTATTGCGTATGATCTTGGCTTTCCAGCATTTAACAATACCCGATGTAGAGAGCGCAGGCGTGACTGGTTGTCCAGTCAAGTGACTTCATTCACGCATTTTCATAACAAAATTAAACATTCTATGCAAAACATAGTAGACGCTATAAGAAAAGTATTTCGTAGCCTCTCGTTTACAAATACTTTTCATGCAAACATTTAAAGGTTGTCACATGTTCATACCCAGTCCGAAAGGAGTCACGGGTTGATAAAAACGGAAGCAATACACACTATGATAATATATTTTCTGCTTTGGAAAGCTTTGATGAAGGCAAATACAAAATGTATTAAAGTATCTTAATGCAGAAACGTGCATTCTAGAGCATTACTCTTGAATAAAAACCGCATGATTCCTTTCTGAGTGTGCTCATCTGCAAATGCATGCGCCAACCCTTTTTGAAATAGCTGTAGACAATTTCTTGTACAAACACCTTTTATATAAAATTTAAAAATTCAATCCAAATTTTTTTCAAAGAGGTTTGTACAGTAGACTTGAGAAATTATCACCGCTTTCTAAAAGTGTATTTGTGTCCAATATCATTTTCATCATATTCATTAACGGAGCGGAAAAACGCCAAATTGTTTTGTAGTGCGGATATGTTTCTTCCAGAGTAGAAAGCCATATTTCTCAAAGTTGATTCTCTAAATTTATTTGACATTTGCTCTAATTTTCTTTGACCAAAATGGAGCTTAGCTGCCAAATTTATATCTTAACGAACTATGAATAACCTTAACGCGAAAGGCCAGAAAAGCAAGAAAACTGTTTATCCGCTCTGCCTCATTTACCAATAATTCGCACGTAACACGAAGAGTCGATTTTTTATGCTTTTGTTGTTTGTTCAGAGCTCGTAAGATTTCCAAACATCTCAACAGCAGCATTGTTTTATTGCATCAACAGTGTCGCCTGTCTCCCTTAATTTTTGTCCATTACAGTTCCCATAATATCATTAAACTCCAACTCTTTCAGTTGAATTTTTAGATCAAATACTTTTAGCTTGTATATTAGTTCCAATCGTTCCGTTTCTAATTTCAGTGTAAGGAACACAGTGCCGTAGCCACACAGGCAAAAGAAGCTTTTGCGGCCTTGTCTCGTCTTCGCATGAACAAATCTTCTCTAAAACTAAGATTTGACTCTGGATACGGCCCAAGAACTTTGGAGTCATTTACGCCGCTTAGAATCCATCTTGCATCCCGACAGGATGGGTAGGGTGCACTTGTGCGTATAGATGCTGAAGTAGCTCCCAAAGAGACACGATTTCTCGATCCCTTTGTTGTCTTTGCACTTGTAGTACTTGGTGCAGTCGCCGGGATAAGGGATCTTTTTCCCATCAGGCTGGTTCTCACACGATGTGATAACACCTGGCAGATAAAGAAGTCTATCTCTTAACTCGTTTCAGTAAAGAAAGCACAGTGAAAAACTTCTAAAAAGGCAATGACTGTGTCAATAAAAGGCAGCATCTTGAGTTCAATTTTGAGCCTGAGCAACCAGTACATGGAATTTTTTTTTGAAAAATCCCTTGCCAAAGGATGTTTCAAAACAGTCCACTGTACACAAATATTTAAAAAAGACGTAATATTATTTTAATTTCTAGCTAGTTTTACTATTACACGTAATACATATATAAATTGTACTGTAATTTCAAAGCATTTTTACGAATTCTTCCACAACCCCCTCCCCTTCCCACAACGGATATATGAATAATAATAATAATAATACTAATAATACTAATAATAATAATAGCACCAACAATTCTCTTGTACTTACAGGTTTGCCTTGGAAGATATTCGTTCGAGAACTCGATGTAGTCCGCTCGAATCTTTGATTTTACTTCAAAGTCTGGTTTCAGCGCCAGGTATTTCTGAGTATCTGAGTTGTACTGGGGCCATTGCAATGGAGATTCTTCATCAGGTGTGGGATTTCTTCAAAATTAAATAAATTATAGTTCAATTTAAGGCCTGTTTAGACGTCGATTCACCAAATTCGACAGCAAAATTTCGTCTAAAACGAATTTTAAGCATTTGAAGAAATCATTTTGTGTAGATTATTCATCCTTTACAAAAGAAAAGAATGAAATCATCAAAGTTTTACAATCCGTTCAGTTAGACTAATTTCTGCCGTCGAGTTTGACGGCTTCATGTAAAACGACGTTTAAAACAGACCAAATTTATCACAACACTTGATGAGCGTAAGTCTTTGAACTATTAATAATGTTAATGATAGGATATAGTCAAACAGTGAGATATATGGCAGTGTATGAATCTTTTCTGACAATAGAACTAAAGTGAACAGCTAATACGCTTGACAGATCCTTTATATATACACTCAGTATGGCACTATACAAAGGGCCTGTTTAAATGAGCCCGGTAAGCTGGTTGGCCCTCTTAGCAGCACATTACTAAATCACCCCTTTGTTCTATGGCTGACGCAGGGTCTGATTATCAACTCCCAGGTAAATCTATATTTCTCTTTTCATTATTGGACAAGCATACGCCTGAACAGTGCTGCTCAGTCACACTGCACTCTCTTTTCTTGAATCAATGATGACCTTCGACTCGCTAAGAAGGAAATACGACGCTGCGAAAACAGTGCAGTAAATCAGTGCTGGAATTTCACAAACAGATTTGTCAAGACTACTGCCGCCCAGAGAAATGCTCGATAAATCTAAGAACGAGTATCATACTTCCAGAATCGACAGCGCAGATCAAAAACTGTTGTTCAAACTGATTGATGGCATGTTTACAGTGAAACTCATGATTCTCTACATCTCTCACTGAAGCATTCAGCCTGTATTTCTCAACAATCAAACACTTAGAAAAAAATCTTAACGTACTAGCACATCCTGATTTGCCTGGGTGCCAAAGCCGTTTTTTCGTTTCAAATAGTTTCTAGACATCATTAAGAAATCACCAGCTAAATCCTACTCCTCAGATCCCTTACCGACATCGAATTTAAAAACTTGTAGTGATGAACTTCTGTCTTTTATTGTGAAGTTAGTTAATACATCCCTCATGTCTGGTGTTTTCCCTGTCGTTCTAAAAGAAGGCAGACAAGAAAATTAAAATAAAGACAAAGAGGATTTCGGAACTACTGGCCCATCTCCAACGTCGCTCATCTATCAAAGCTTATAGAACGTGTTGCTGCTAACCAGTGCAGCTTGCAGACGATGCTTACGGTCAGAACTTTAGCACTGAAAACGGCCCTTCTTCGTGTACATAACGACATCCTACGGGCCGTTGATAAATGTGAGGAAGCTGTGTTGTTCTACTCGACTTGTCTGCTGCATTTGATACGATTGACCTTAAAATTCTCATAACCAGGCTTTAAAGAGAGTATATCTTCATCGGAACGGTGTTGGAACAGTTTAGACCTTATTTGCAGATCCGAATACAAACTGTAACCACAAAGTGTTCTCTCACACAGTTAAAAGCTTATTTGTGGTATTCCACAAGGCTCTGTGCTTGGCCCCCTGTCTTTGCACCACTACAGGATATTAGGGACCTTAAGCAACTAGGACGCGAACGTCAACGAGAACGCTACAAAACAATGGACTTAACTACAGAATACAATAACTTCACGTGGGAATTCAACCAGCTGGCCACCTTGCCACTGTCGTCTTTAGAAACAGAACGCGAAAAGCTCAATTCTGGAGT
>JAOEHT020157074.1:0-11848 GCA_025448195.2 Parazoanthus atlanticus
AGAACAATTAGAAGTAGGTATTGTAGCCATTGTTAGCATAGATTGTAGGTTTTACCTTCACTTATAATAACTCGATTTTGTCATTCGGGTTTTCTGAACGGTTTATAGTGAGAAATTTTCAGAATTTTCCGTCTAGAGGTGGCGTGCGTGGACCCCCACTCCACCCCCCTCCCCCGTCCCTAAAATCGGCGAGATCCCTGCTTGTTTGACCCCAACCCGAAGGACTTCTCTTTTGAACAGTAACAACATCAGTTAAGCTGAAGGACTCGTGCTCTTATTTCATTTCTGGACAATGTTTTGAATGTCGGTGCAGCATTGAGTCAGGCTTTTTGTCGTATTCTATACATCTGATGTAATACTCGGTCGGCGGAGTTAATACGTTGTTCAGCTCACTTTAGTCTGTAGAGAGGAAAATGAATCAGACTATTTTAGTTTAAACCATTAAACTGGATTTAACTCTACGTCTAAAACGATAAGACGGATAAGACGTGGGTTTACTAGTTTTATCATCCTCGGAAACCCCTGAGCGGGCGGTCTGTCGGCAGAGACTGATTGCGTCTGGGTTTCCCAGGATGGAGTTTAGTTGGTTGAAATATTTTCGTCTGGCGAGTCTTTTATGCATGTTTTCGAAATTTCACCTGCGCAAGTGATGAATATAGCTTAACTCCATCCTTCGTTCTTGCCGAAACACAAAATGTTTACTCTTCCCTGCTCACACTCATTATCAAACTTCAAAGTTTTCAATTTTAGGCAAATTCTCGATACCATGCACCTCTACTTTTTAAGACAAGCAGAGTGAATGGTCGTTTCATGGGCTTTCGAAGTTAGAAAGAATAACACCAATTATTCATACGCTTCAAAACAAGCAAAATGAAAGGTTGTTTTATGGCTTTTTGATAAGTGGTTTAAAAGTTAGAACGAACATCACCAATCATTTCTACTCTTCATTAATACAAGCAAAATAAATGGTCATTTTATGGGTTTTCGACAAAAAAACTATCTTGAGGAGGACAAAAGTTAATAATTAAAAAATGTGTGGCATAATTTTTGTCACACAGATTATACCAATAAGGATATGGAAAGCATTTTAGGAAGTAGAGTTGTTTTAGGAATGTATTTGAATCGCGAGTAAGGTATTAGAGCAAAGCGGAATGAAAAGAGACGACAAATGTTTTTCTAAATTCCCCCGTGAGTAACTCGAGGTATATGTAGTTGTTAAGAGCAAAGGTGTATTGTACATTGATTGTATTTTTGCGTGATATTTAAGCGAAGTTTAGTTTTAAGTATAAATGCTCTTACTAAACACGCACTCCCTCAACTGTTGTCCAGTTATTGCAGATGGGGGAATCAGTCAGGAGGAATGATTGTGTCGACAAAAATATTATAAATACATCACCCATGTCAAATTTATTTGCCTCTACATCGTCATTGTAACAAAACGTGATCACATCGAAAGTTGTGTTTCAGTTTTACGCACCTGCCAATAAACAATTCTTACGTCAGTCGTGCACGTGTTGAGCCGCATATAGAATATATATAACAAACTGATCACTTACTGATTCTTTGAATGTTCTTTTGATTTTAATTAAATCATTGCTAATCATAAAATAGCACTGTTTGTGTTACAAAGTGTATTTTTCACGGTGGCTTTTTATTCCTTTGTAGGTAAAACTGTTCGGTGCTAGAGGCCATCCGCTTTGACAAACCGTAAGTTATCTTTTCTAATTCTATTTTGAAATTGTCGCAGTGAGACGCGGGGATTGCACACCAGTAAGCCCGCTACTTTGTAAAAAGATCACAATCGCGGTGGCTTCAGTTGTTTTGTGTATTGTTTTTCAGATCAACTGTACAGCTGTATGTGATCACTTTGCAGAGACAACCATCGCCAATGTTTTTCCAATCATTTCGAAAATTTTAACTTGACCTTTAGCATAAACAGTTGCTAAGCAAGACTGAGTTGTAAGACAAATCAATGTTTTAACCTTTAAATGGGGCTAAATATTAGCACACGTACCAAAAATCCACTTTTTATTGAAAATGTCAACTTTTGAGTTTTCAGAAAAATTAACACTAAACTTTGCTGCACTTCAAGGTGAACAAAATGATTGACTATTTTGTGTCTTGTTAACCGCGGTCCTCACTTACAGAGAATTGTAGAACAAAACATGTCAGCGGCGTGACACGCATGCGCAGCAGTTACACTATGTTGATAAAACGTTCCTACTGCTACTTCAAACATCAAAGGATTTTCAAAAGTTAAGAATTACCTCAACTTTTTGAACTTTGCCGAGAACTAGTTAAGACAAACACTTCAGTTTACTCTTCAAATAAAATGAATGATTATATTTCGTGTTTTCCGCAACTGGTCTAAGTTAGTAAATTATCTTTCTTTCTTCCAAAACTTAATGCTAGCATACGTGACAAGCATTATTAAAAGTTGTTTTTAAGTCAATTTAGTATCTGAATAGTCATCAGCTCTTTAATAAGTTATAGTTATCAAACCAGAATTAGTGAGATACTTTGAATGCAGTGTCTTCCCCTGGAAAACTTTGCCAACAATTAACACATCTGCCTATGCGTATGCCGTCGTATATGTATATGTATATGTATATGTATGTGTATGTGTATGTGTATGTGTATGCCTGTATATGTGTATGTATATGTGTATGACATGTGTATGTGTGTGTATGTATATATAGACCACTTTCATAATACGCCCCAGTGACCATGAACAAAAACTTTGAGTCGAGGCTAGAAAGGCCGAAACACAACTTGGAACTCACCTCGACTTGAAGTTTTTGTTTATGGCCACTGGGTCATGTTATGGAAGTGGTAAGGTCTATATATATATTTATCCCATGCCTTCCAAAAGTACAGCCAATCAGAAGTCTGGAAAGCAGTTGCATATTCTGCGGTATTCAACGGGAAGTATTCTACTCTACTTTCCCTCATTACTTGCGCGCAACAGTTATGCTGGCGTCCTTTTGAAGACTTCCCAAAATCAGCTGCGATACTTTTCAATTCCTGCGAACGTTTCCGAACAGTTCCATTCACGTCCGCAAATTTTCCTATGATTTCCGAACACTTCCGAAGATTTCCGAAGATTTTCCGAAAATTTTCAGAAAACTTTCAAAAATTGTAAAAACTCCTCAAAAACGATTTTGAACCGTTTCCGAAGTTTTCCGAAACTTCCCAAAGATTTCCGCCGAGCTCTTCCGAAGATTTTCGTTAATTTTCCGAAGATTTAGGCACGGGATAAATTAGTTATGCAATGCTCTCTCGTGGAATGCAGTGGAAAAGGCCACTTGTCAATTGCATTTTCTTCGTATACACACTTGCCTAAAGGCTCGTGTGTATACGGAAAATACGAGTGACAAGTGGCATATTCCACGGTATCCCACTCGAAAGCGTTGCATAGCTACTATATATATGTGTATATAACTGTAACACGCACTGACGAGTACAGATGGTCAGATATGTACGAAACAGTACTGTATGTAGTAAAAAGAGTCCAAAGTATAACCGTCTGTATTTCTTTATTTATTTTGCTCTACTGACAGAGAATATATATATAATGAGGATTGAAACGGTAATCCCATGCAAAAGTGCTCAATACTGTGGTAGAGCCAGTACAAGTAAATAAAACTCAGGAAATTAAAACATGGCTTCTAGTTCCCTACAGAACTGTTTCGTAAGGTACGTTGCCGTACCTCACTCGTCAGGGGTCTGATTTAATCTGAAGTTTCAGAGTATTAGCATTATAACAAATTCAATTATTGCATTGCAAAGATTTGCTTACATACATAAATACATACATACATACAAACAAACATACATATATACATACATACATACTAATATAGTAATAAAGATTACAGTGATCAAGTTCACTTTAAAATCTGAATAGTGCTCAATGCACTGAGTGCAGAGCGGAATAAAATTTATAAAAATAGTGAAATGGTTACTCAGAGTTTCAAGCTTTCGCGATCATCAGACTGACTCCTTAAAGATCAGTTTCGGGTTTAAAAGTCAAGTTGGTTTCTTCTGATTTGAAGGAATAAAATTTATTGATGTGACGGCATTTTGAGACAAGTTCAGATCTTTTTTTCATTAATGACGGCTTGTCCTGGAATTTTAAAGAATCATGCGGAAGATCGCGAAATCGTGAAACTCTGAGTAACTTGACTTTTTAAAAACTTTTATCTGATTTTATCCATTTTACTATTTTTATAAATTTTATACACATACAGACATACGTACAGACAGACAGACAGACAGACAGACACACATACTTACATACATACATACATACATACATACATACATACTAACATACAGACAGACAGACAGACAGACAGTTATTGTCCGATACTGAATGGTTAAGCCTCTCCGCAGACTATTGTTCTCCTTCGCTGCGAAAGGTCTTGTTCAACACAACAAAGGCATGTTGTAAACAGTAACTTGATCCAAGGTTTTGACCATTGACGTAAAACAATAGCTTCAAGATACCTCCGGAATTGGCTTCATCCCGTACTGATAAAAAATCGGACGTTGCTAAAACCGGAAACGAGGAACGGGGAACGGGAAACGGGGGAACAATCAATAAACGGTCAATATGAGTCTGGAGGTGCGATAATCTACAAATTCTTCGAAGGCTGGGGGATCAGTTGAACAATTAAGAACGTCAAGTTCACTGAAGATATTGTAGATATTTACCGTTCCCCGACTCATATTGACCGTTCCTCGTTCCTCGTTTTAGTAACGTCCAGCCGAAACCTTGACTCGGGCGCCTGCAGACCCGAGTAATTAACCCATGGCCAGGCCTTCCACTTCCATGACAAGGCTTTTTACTACAAGTAGTACAAGTATAAACCAAAATAAATCCTCTACTTAGAGGATATCTCTACTTAGATACGACTGTCAGAATGACTACTCTGGTTGAATTTGAATGTGCTAAAAATAGTTCTGGTACAATAAATGTGCCCAAATGTTAAGGAAAATAGCTTGTGCCCTCCTCTTATGTTTCAAGATCTGACAACAACAATAACGTGTGAAGGGCGCCCGCCAGTCTGGTCGAGTTGCCATGTTTCGGTGGGTTTACCAAACAAGCTTGACACTTTGACATGCTCGTTGCTATCTCATACTTGCATTTTTGACCCTTCTAATCGGGAAGACCTCGTCGCGTCTAGTACTCAAATCTGGAGCGAACATCATCAAAATATTCAAAAAATTGACAGAGGACATCGTCAGTAAACAACACATTACACACTGCTTTTCATCAAAATGTTGGGAATTAAATTAAGGTTTCAAAAGTTAAAATATTTTGGTGCACAAGATAGTCGATACTCTGGTATCAACCACATCACAATGCAGCAAAGTGAATGCAATGGGAATGCATGGCTAAATCTATAGCACCCCGTCTCTCACTGAATTACTCTCTTAGTCTCTAGAACCAGTTCACATTGTGTAACAACTCATATTATTAGTATGAAAAGCTAGACTGAGAAAAAATAGATATCGTTCATTTAATCATGGGAGCGACGCGAACTGGAGCCAGTGGAGGTTGTGAAGTTTAGCAAAATCAACATTCGTGGTGTCAAATGGCCCTTAAACTTTTTGGACGCTCGGGCCGAGCTGTCGTCAACCTCGCAAGCTACTGCTCGAAATGCCTGCGGTACGTTGGAAGCCGATCATTTGCACGAAATCGCATCATTTTCACTGCTACTACTCCAAATTTGCTTTTGTGCTTGCTCTGAAAACCAATGCACATTGCTCGCATGCTTAGAGACGTTTTTCAAACACAATCTGATACCCCCGTCCCCATACTCGAAAAAATGCAAAGCATTTGACAGACAATAACAGCTTACCTTTGCCTGAAATCCGTGTAAAGAGCAACTGTACAAATATAGTTATTGCAAGTTTAGTCTCAGCGAACCTAAAACTGCAAAGATGCACAGCGCAGCGTTGGATTCACAAGCTTTCAGTACAGAGTTTGTTTTTGGACGCTTTGTACTTTGATGTGAAAGGTACCATCTGATAATAAAGGAGGGGGAGGGGCTTCGAAGCTAAACCCGGGTTATGTAAGCAGAGAGTTGTGTTCAATCTTAATACTTTTAAAAACACGCACGGTCAGAGTGAGAGAGTTGATACAAACAATCACGCGATGACACACGAAAACATACGAACATGCTCGTACTCAAGGGTTACAAAGTAGTGGTGCAGTCGACGTACTAGAGTGCCAGGTAGTTAATGATCAAACGAGACCGACAGTTTGACTATTACCATCCTCGTTTGATCTGGGCTTAAGATTATTTGGCATGTCCCATTGTTTGAGTCAGCTACAATGATATAAAGTAATAAAGTAATTTAGGGAATATTTTTTGTACTAAAATACATACATCGGATGTTCAAAAGCGCTATTAAATCTGACAACGTAGAAATGTGCAGTGATATAAAACTGAATAATTATACAACATATATTTTGATTATGCATATCATCAATACTTTTGCAGCCTATGGGAGAGACAAAAGGGGTCGGCTATTACTAGTCTAGGTTAGAATAAGGTATTGTAAGCCTATACGACGCGCAGCGGCCTTCTGCTCTAAGGACTAACGCTCGAAATGTCAGCCTCCTCCTCCTCGATTATGCTACCAAAAAGTGAATAAACATATTATTATTATTATTATTATTATTATTATTATTATTATTATTATTATTATTATTAAGCTTCCCGGACAAAATTACTTCCGCTCGTGCCATCATCAACGGTGGTCACAGCAATCCCCAAAATCTGAGCGGTTTCCGAACGCTTCCGAAGATTTCTTTAAAACCACATTTTACTCATTTTCGCGCATTTCTAAACATTTTTGAACAAAATGAGAGGCAAATTCGCTTTTCTCAGCCAGTTTTTGCATTAATTTCCGGAAAGAGCCTCCGACTGCTGGAGTGCCCCTTTAAGGTATTAGGAAAACCTACTTTGGTGACTGAGTACCAACTGGCACAGACAAGTAAGTAGCCTCTAAAGCAGCCGCTATATTTCCTTCTCAGCGGGCCCCTCGGAATTTTCGAGAAGCCCGCTGCAAAGGAAATATGGCGGCTGCTTTGGAGGCTAACGGGTAGTAATCACCGGTCTTTAAGGTGTTAGGAAAACCTCCTTTGGTGACTGAGTAACATTCCGTTTAATTTGAATATAAGAAATACGTGCACAATAATTTTACATTATAGTTTATGTCCTTTACAAAAAAGGAAAAGATTCGACGAAACTGCACATTCTACTCCAGTTTTTAACTATTTTTACAAACACAGCAACCCTTAAAAAATTTTTGTTCAAAGTTCTAGCCGAACAACCAACACTGTCATCCGCACTTAACAATAACGTACTAATGAGAACTGTATCTAGAGTCATATCATCAACGTAGTTGTTCTGTGGTGTCGAGGTGATTGCTGCAATAAACCCTGGGCTGCTTCAAAACTGAACAAGAACGTGTTTATATAGAGGTCCTTAAGGGCTCAATTAACCAAGAAACCAAATTCTCCAGACTCACAACATTTTTGAATAAAACAGAGTGTACAAGAATAACAAAATTCCGAGGTTGAAAAAATATCAAGACATACGTTCCAAGCCACTGCCGTCCGTGATTCTAAAAGTGAGTAGGGAAAATACATTTTTACCAAAATTTCAGTCTTAGTTATAAATCCTATGGAATTAATTAAAATGTTCAAATGGTTTCTGACAGTTGTTACGAAAATAGCTGCATTCAGTTTTGCTGTAATAAGTAAACATAACAAGAATCTATACCAACGAAATTACAGGAGTAAACGAAAAAAATAGATTTTCTTCGAGTTTTCTGGACCCTGGACACACGGGAGTGAATTGTGGAGACTTTCAGGAGTTTTAAGGCGTTCCCGGCATGGCGGCCGGGGTGAGTTATAAGAGAGATTTAGTACCACGTATACGTGAAACGGCAGAAACGATCTTGTTACTATATTTCCAGTTGGTCTAGACTGCATAGCAGTCCATTTTTTCTCTGAAACTTTTCATTTTCGGTCCTTTAGCGAAGATAGGAAATGTTATGCAATGTTAACAAGCGTTACTGCATAAAATTTTCTTTCTCATTTCCATTCTTGCCGTTTGCCGTTTCACGTATAGGTGGTACTAAATCTCTCTATAAACCCAGTCAGCAGATGTATTACACTGTATAACTCCTCACCTGGTCGATCATTTTCAGATTGGTTCTTCTTGTCCCAAGTGTCCCATTCTTTGATCAGTTTAGCAGGGTACTTGCCTTGACAGCAGCTCACACTTCAAAAGAAGACATAAAAACGGTGAGCCTACTAAAATGGACCTTGATAGGTTTCTGTCCTTTAACAGCATTAAGAAGAGGCTCATGCAGTTGGAATAGTACCGTTGAAAACCTTGTGAAATTTATCGAGCACTTATTTTTCAACGAAGATGATGACAACTGACGAAGGCGGAAAACTAACTAAATCGAGTAGCGGAACATGTGCCGTTTTTAAAATATGCAACGTAACTTTCAACTTTTACCCGAACACCAAGACACTCCAAGTGCAGGGAAGCTCAAGCCAGGAAATAAAGAAACAGTTGGAACTGACTGCGAATCAACAAGTTCAGCCTGTGAGGCCACAACAGGACAATGGCGGCGATCTAACAATAAACGATGGTGAAGCGGTGATTAACGAGTCCATCCTGAGCGAGCCTGATCATTTAGATCTAGCGAGAAATGATTCTGTAGTTCTCATCGAAGAAAATCATCATGTTGACTGCAAGAACGAAATAGGCAAGCTCTGGAATGCAATTAACTCTATCAATTGCAAACTTGAATCTCCCGCCGTTCCACTTAAGTGTCAAACAGTCCTCGAGGGTGAGCTTAATGAATATAAATTGAAATGTTCCAGGCTTGAAGATAAAGTTAGTGAGCTTGAACAAGAAAGAGCTAGCTTGCTGGAGGCTATGAGAATCCTTTCAACGGAAACTATGTCAGTTCAGAATCCTCCAGTGCAACAAGTAAAACATGATACTCCGCGATGCCAACATTGGGATATAGTAAAACCAAAACAAAACAAAGGGAAGAAGAAAAAGAAAACATCACACCAAGAACAGCAGATATCGAGAAATGATAGCAGTAAGTTGCAGGCTCGAAGTGATTCAGGGAAACACAATCCTCAACCCAAACGTGAACCAAGTTCCAGACTTTCTGGAGTCAGCAAACGGCCTACAGTTGTAATCGCCGGGGACTCTATGCTGAAGAACATTCAAGGGTGGAGAGTTTCAAAGAAAACAAGAACTGTAGTGAAGTCTTTCCCGGGCGCTACCGTAGAGGATATGTTCGACTACATCAAACCAACAATTAAACATCAACCAGAAGAAATCATTGTTCATGTGGGTACAAATGACATCAAGAATTCGGGCAGCCCACGCAGTGTTGCAGAAAGAATTGTCGATCTGGGGAACACGATCGAATCAGAAACACCGAATACTAAGGTAACAATTTCATGTTTACTTAACAGATCCGATGAAGCCAGCTTAGTTCCTAAAGTAAATGAAATAAACAGAATTCTTAAGACCTTTGCTAAACAAAGCGAATGGAATATTCTTTATCATTTAAACATTGTAAGTGAACATCTCAACTCTAGTGGACTACACTTAAATGCGGCTGGTACCAAGCTATTTGCTTCGAATTTTGTAAATTATATTAGAAATAATTGACCTGCCAATGAATTGCCTTGCGAATCTACTGCAGAATCAATAGACCATACTAGTTCCGAAATTTTAAATGAAACATATTCATTCATTCCATCTAAACGGGGTTTTAAATCGGCCTCTTTAAATATAACAAGCATACCTAAGCATATTAATGAACTCAGAGTTCTGCTTGCCAACAAGTCTGTTGATGTATTATCAATTAATGAAACGAGGCTTGATGATACTATCGAAGACGAGGAAGTTTACGTTCCTGGATATGAAATTATCCGGCGAGATAGAAGTATAAATGGACGACACGGTGGAGGAGTTTGCTTCTATGTTCGATCAACCATAAATTATACAATACGTTCTGATTTATCTATAAATGAACTGGAGAATTTATGCATCGAAATTAAAAAACCCCGATCAAAACCGTTTGTCGTCGTTACCTGGTACAGACCACCAGATACTCCAGCTGATATTTTTACTTATTTCGAAATGCTAGTGGGCAAACTTGATGCCGAGGGCGTTGAATTCTATGTGATGGGAGATTTAAATTGTAATTTGGCCTCGGAAAAACCAGATAACAACACAAGTTTACTTACAAGCATCTCTGATCTTTATAGTCTTCAACAACTAATCAACGAACCCACTCGTGTTACTGAATCGACTTCTACTTTGGTTGACCTGGCTTTTACAAACCGCCCAGACAGGGTAATATGCTCAGGGGTCTCTCATATAAGCATTAGTGACCATAGTCTTATATATGTTTACCGGAAACTCTCCATTGATCCTCTGAGAAATGGACATAGTACAGTAACATATAGGAAATTTAGAAAGTTTAATTTGGATAAATTCCGCAAAGATATTGCCTCTCAAAGTTGGGATAACATTATTAGTTTAGACGACCCAAATGATATGTGGTCGGTATGGAAAACATTCTTCTTTAATGTAGTTGACCAGCACGCTCCATTACGAACCAAACGTGTGCGTTCATCTAAGTCGCCATGGATTACTCCACATTTAAAGAAACGCATGCACGAGAGAGACATACTGAAATTAAAAGCAATAAGATCTAAGGATCCAAGCGACTGGACACGTTTTAAGCAAATCCGCAATTCAGTAAATAGCGAAGTACAAAGTGCAAAAGATTTATATTATAAAAATACTTTTCAAAATAATGAAGGTAATTCACGAAAGACTTGGTCAACTATTAATGAACTCACCTCAAGAAAAGTTGCCAATTCTTCTATAAAAGAAATAAAACATAATGGTATTTCCATATCCAAACCAGAAGAACTTTCAGAAGCCTTCAACAGTCATTTTTCTGGTATTGGGCCCAAACTAGCTAATGAAATTCCATCCGATAACAGTAATCAAAACCATCTACAATATCTTACTGGTACTGATAATAGGTTTAAATTAAAACCAACAGACAAAAATAGAGTTTATTGTCTCTTATCTAGACTTTGCAAATCCAAGGCAACAGGTCTTGATAGGATTTCTGCACGACTCCTCAGGGACTGTGCGGACTTAGTGACAAACTCCCTTTGTTTGATATTTAATCGGTCAATTGTGACAGGTATATTCCCCGAGGAATTGAAGTGTTCCAAAGTTATTCCCGTTTTCAAACAAGGAGAACGCTTTGATATGAATAACTACCGCCCAATATCAGTAATCTCTGTTGTAGCTAAGGTTTTCGAAAGGATTATTTACGACCAACTTTATGCATACCTATCCGAGAACGATATGATTTCTAAGAACCAATCAGGTTTCCGTTCTCTCCATTCGACGGTCACAGCCTTACTTGAAGCTACGGATAATTGGGCATTTAATATTGATCGAGGAAATATTAATGCTGTAGTTTTCTTAGACCTCAAAAAGGCTTTCGACACAGTTGATCATGAAATTTTATTATCTAAACTATCCGCCTATGGTATCCAAGGAAACTCTCATAAATTGTTTATGTCGTATCTGGACAACCGAACACAGAAATGTTTTGTTAATGGTCATCTCTCGACGAATCGCACTATTAAATGCGGTGTACCTCAGGGAACGATTTTAGGTCCATTGTTGTTTTTACTATACATCAATGACTTACCAAATTGCCTATCAAAAGCCCAGTCGAGAATGTATGCAGATGA
>JAOEHT020157164.1:0-11847 GCA_025448195.2 Parazoanthus atlanticus
CATTATTGTTATTATAATATGTACGATTCCATAACTTTTTATAATTAGTATAATTATTATTTACTGTAGTAGTTTTAAAGTAGTAGTTTTAGTAGTAGTTTTACTGTAGTAGTTTTAGAGTAGTTTTAAAGTATTCATATTGTAGTTTTAGAGTGCCCTCGTGAAAATCACCCATGGTGACGGGGCACACTCGTTGAAGATTGAATAAAGTTAAAGTTATCTGTTACAAAGGAATTTTAAATGCCATCTTGTCACAGCATAACTCAAAATCTCACTTCGAAGTTGCTGTAAGTATTTTCAGTTCAGTTTCTGAAATTTGCTATGGCCAGGATACAGTATAAGCAAGCCAAACATGTTTTTGTTTTCCTAATTGCGAGCTGTGAATCCATGGAATGTCTCTTAGGGCAAGTCCACGGTTCCGTTCCACAGCACCATGAAAACCGATTCCTTATGTTTGCGGTTTTTATACCATATATACAAAATATTTACACTATCTTTAACTTTCTACAATGAAAGATCGTGAAAGTGAAGGCATTAAACGAGATAAAAGCTGAGAGCAGACTTGATTGTGGCCAAACTCAAAGAAACAAAGGAACAAAGGATTATCTGCCATATAAAGAGGAAATAACTTTTGTTATTTATTATTTTGAACAATTTTTCTCAATTTTTTGTTGGTTTTAACCAATGATTGTATCACAAGGGTGGGAACTAAGGTTCTGGTGCGCAGGCATTGCAGTGGGTTTCTACAGTTCTTACACGGACTGTTACTTAATCAATAATAATAATAATAATAATAACTTTATTGTTTATATTGTGCAAAAAACATATACGTAATCTATTGCGCATTACATAATTATAAATTACAATAATTTGACCAATACTATAGAACTATAACTTAGTGTAAGTCAATACTATAAAACTATAAATTACTATAAAATCTATAATTTACATCTAAAAAGCACTAAAACCATGATGCAGACAATCCTAAAAATGTGTGAAATCGTATAGATCCAGCTGCAAGAAGCTTGTTTAAAAAGATGTGCCCTTTAAATGGCGTTTAAACTTATTCAGGTTGTCGATGCTGCGAAGCATGACAGGCAGAGAGTTCTTGGTGCTGTAACAGCAAATTCACGGTCTCCTAAGGTCTTCTTGGTGAACTTCCTAGGCATATTCAGTGGGCACTGGTTAGATGACTTGAGACTGTACGTATTAGCTTTAACTGTAATCGGGTTACTAAGGTAACTGGGCGCAAGGCCATGTAGTGCCTTGAAAGTGAATAACCTATGCAATACGTTACAGGCAGCCAATGCGGGCTACGAGCGGCTGTGTTTTGAACACGCTGAATCTTGTCGAGCTGCTTTGCGGGCAAGCCATAAAGGAGGCTATTACTGTACAATAGTCAGTGCAACTAGTAAAAAGGCATGCACAATTTTTTGACAGGTTTCCTGTGACAAGTATTTCTGGATACGCTTAGTATTATAGAGTTGAAAATATGCTACACTACAAAGTGTGTTGACGTGAGTGTTCATTGTAAGTTCCGAGTCAAACCACATGCCCAGATCCCTCACTGATGAAGCTGGTGACACATGGCAGGAGCCGCCTGTGAATGTGTCGATCACAACTTTGAGTAGCTGTTGGCGGGTGCAGACCAGTAGAATCTCGGTTCTATTATCGTTGAATATCAGCTTGTCAGCGATCATGCAAGCTCTCAACTCTGCATTGCAGGCGGACATGGCAGCAAGTGTCTCTGTGCTGGAAGATGCATCTGGGCGGAACGACACGTATAGTTGAGTATCGTCCGCAGAGTGTACCTCTAGTAAGTGGGCCTTAGTGATGTCGAATAACATGCTGGTGTACAAGCTGAATAGGAGAGGCCTGAGGCATGACCCCTGCGGTACCCCATGAAGGAGGTCAAATTTCTCAGACATCACGACTTTGCTACCCACACGCTGCGAACGATCGTGAGGTACGAGCGCAACCACTCCGGTGCGGTTCAAGTGACATCGAATCTGTTACTCATACTATGGAGCAGAATGTTATGACTCACGGTGTCAAAGGCTGCACTTAAGTCGAGCAGCCCGCACCAATACAGTCACGTGCTGTCTATCCATGTTCATTAATAGATCGTTCTTAACTTTCAGAAGAGCTGTCTCGGTGCTATGATGTTGCTTGTAGGCAGATTGAAATTCACAATCGAGTCCTTGGTCATCGACGTGTTGCCTAAGTTGGTTAGCAGCTGCACTTTCTGACAACTTCGGTACAAAAGGAAGATTGCTTATAGGGCAAAAGTTCTTGTAAGCCACATCCAGAACTGGCTTTTTGAGCACTGGTAGAAGCGTTTGCGAAGTGTCTCCTCCTCAAATGAGAAGTTGATCATGGTCGTGATGACAAGGAGCAGAACATCCGTTAGCTGGACAAGAATAGATAACAGTATGGGGTCCAACGAGCTGGACTTGATTGCGACCAGCTCTTCTACCTGCTCAGGGGACAGAGGCTTGAAGGAAGTATGCTGATGTTCGACAGCTGTCTGGACGGCAGGCTCTCGCTAGGTGTGGTCCACGGGGTTTGCGTGACAAGTGCCTCGCTGTCTGAAGCAGGTGAAGAAAGTGGCACAACAAGCGCTTCCAATGATGCGTGAATTTTGTCGACTTTCTGTTCAAAGAACTTCGCAAATATCGTTAGCCAGAGTTGTAAGACATACATCAGGTGGAAACGATACTTTACACGGCTCACAGAGTAAGTTCATAACACAATGAAACAGTTTAGCTTGGTCGCCACTGTTCTGATTAATGTGGTCATAAAAATATCCTGGTGCGCCGATGACATGATGTAATTGGCGCAATTTCTTGCTGCTTTGGGCGCAAGCAAGTTCTGTGCACTCTTAGAAGAGCGCCACTTGCGCTCAACTGCCCTGCGAGATCTTATTGCGAGTCTGATGTCATTGTTAAACCATTGGACACACCTACGCTTGACAACAGTTTTGATCAAGGTTATTATGATAGTTTAATACCTGGCTGCCATATATGGCAAGCCAAGTCAACTAATAGGGTGTTCTTGTCATCTGCAGTTGTATGCATTTAGACATTTTTGAGCCAATCAGAATCATTAGTTTTATTAGCTCGAAGGTGTATTTTCATCTTCCACCTTTGCGGGCTTTATAATTGTTTTATGGGGGGTTGATGACACACCTTTAACAAGAAAAAACAGTTGAATATTAACCATTGAATACTGCAGAATACACAACAGTTTTCTTGGCTTCTGATTGGCTGTATTGGTAAAACGTGGTAGTTACTTGTAATAAGAAACAGCAAACCACTTGTTTGTATTTAAACAAATGTTAAAAGATATTGAAATTACTTTTACATGTACAATATTTATATCAATAGCTCAAATAGCATGTTATGTAAATATTGTTAAATTTGGAAAATTTTGATATTTGGTGGATATCTACGTATACAAAGTAAATATTGTTAGTTATTCCGCCTTGCTTTCATTCATTCAATCTTATTAAAACTAGGTTACAATGTTTTATGATGATAGGAACAAGAGATTTTACAATTTGTAAAAATCCCAAACCAAAACTTCAATGAAATTTCGTGAAGCTGTTGACTAAGTACAAGGTAAACAGGCTCCAGTCAACCTTTGCAAACAACTTACTGCACAACCCAAAACAACAAATACTTTTTTAAAGCAGCCCTTTACGATTATTTCACCAACAAAGTTTCTAGTTACTGTCCGCCATAGTTGATATATACTGTACCTTATATAAATGCTTCAAGTTCCTTCTTTTCATTTTTCCCATTTTCCGTTGCTCTGCTGATTTTATTTTACCTATTATTTTTGTGCTAAGGGGGTTGGTGTCAACTGGGACGTGAAACCTGTTTCTTCTCCCTGCCACATGTGAAAGTTGTTCCAATCCATAACTATAACAAGCTATTGCCATATTTTTTTTAGACTCTGTATCTCTTGTTCTCCCTCATGTGCAGGTCTGAGGCCCCAGAGCCCTGCAGTGGGGAAAAATCCAACTGGACTGCTCCGGCCTGGATCCTGGTCCGCAGGCAAAGCTACTAAGCCAGACAAGGAAATGGAGGGCTCTCCTCAGAATCTCTCAGAACTAGCAACGCCATCTTCGCTGTTCGAGGCAATAACATGTGATGCTGATGACCAAGGTTTGTAAAATACAATTTTTGTTAAATCACAACATATTTGCTAGGAAGAAGCACTCCCGGAGTGGTTAAAACACAAGCACCAGAGTGAGACAGGGACGTTGCTCTTTACCAAGCTGAGCTGATGGAACATAGGACCTTCCCTTTCCACCCACTTTCGACAAGATCATATTTTTGTCATTAGGAAAGTGGTGAGAGTTTAACACAGAAAATGACATTAGCATGATAACTTAAGGATTTTATCATTTAGTTTTAGGGATTCATTGCACCCATTTTTCCACACTACAAATAAGTTTGTCGTGAAGGCAAGTGTTTCATAGAAACTCTGAACAGCATTGATTAATCATTGTCTTCAGTGTCAACTACAACAAACAGACTCATTAAAAATCACTCCTGGCTAATATTTCGGCTAACAAACAGAATAGCCCAAATATTGGCTGATTGATTTGGAGAAACTTTGGTATATCATTATTTCAATACAGGTTTATATAATCAAATGCAAAACGGTATATCAACATAACATAAGAAATGTCTTATCTCAAAACATTAGCTAACCGTTAAGAACAACTATCTGAGGGTTGTTTTTATCATTTCTCGATACTGTTGGGACATACTTGCTTTTTTAATAAGTAAACGTTTTCATCCTTGTTTGGTATACAGACAGTATCAGCGTGAGTGGTGGGAGTGGAAGCAACGCTCTCCTGAGTCCTGCTAAGGAGAATCCTCATTTGAGATCCAACAGTTTTGTGGCTCCACCAGGCCACTCACGGCTGGACTCCATTAGACACGCACTGAGGAAACTGGAGAGGAACAGAAACCAGCGCCTGTTTGACAAACGGGTCATAGGTCAGGTCAGCAATCGACACAGGGACATTGCCAGTGAGCTGGCTAACATATCTAACAGGAGAGTTCCCTTCAAGTGGCAGCGAGGAAACAAGATTGGTTAGTCAGTGTTCCTATCTGCTAACTTAACTTTTAATTAAACGTGTAAAGTGGGGGGGGGGGGGGAGTCAATTTGACACAGGTTTGCCCAACCTAAGACTTGAAACGTTAAAGCAATTAAAATAAAACTTGCAGTACTTGTAGTGCAATTTTGAATACATCTTTTGACGTCAATTGGATGACGACATCACTTATAACTTATAATATTACTTACTTACCTCTTTTCCATTTTAGTCTTGACTATTTTCTTATTTGAGCATCTAAATACATGTTTTCCATTAAGTTCAAGAGAATTTGCCGCAAATTTGCCTTTGAAAAATCCAAGATGACGGCCAAGATGGCTGATTGTTGGCTTGATTGTTGTTCTTGTAAGTAGGTAGCTATCCCAAAGCTACTTACGTGCCAAGTGGCGAGCTTTTATCTTGAAAGCATTTCAAAAATCATGGGGGTTCCAATTGACCACCCTTGGGCTGGTTTGTTAGTAAAAATAGCTAGACCATTCTAGGGTTAACAGAAAAACTGAGTGACATTGTACATAACATTCTTGTCAATGACTCTGTACCGCTGATAAATTATGGAGCGAAATAGTAATTTTACTGTTGTTGTATTCGAAAATATCTTAAAGAATCAAGTCCACTCCTGATACTTGTATTAACCGTATTTTCTGTTGTGGCAAAAAATTGTTTTTGGCTTTGTAAACAAAATGGTTACTTTAACTAATACGTGGTGTGTGTGTGTGTGTGTGTGTGTGTTTGTTTGTCATTGTGTTTGAGCAGGTGAGGGGCGGTTTGGCAAGGTGTATGCATGTGTGAACCTTGATAGTGGAGAACTGATGGCCATGAAGCAGGTGAGATCCAGCCCGCCACTGTCTACCCTACAATGAGACTCAACCCTCCACTGTCTACCCTACAATGGGACCCAGCCCTCCGCTATCTACCCTACAGTGAGACTCAGCCCACCTCCCTCTGCCCTACAATGAGACTCAACCCCCTACTTTCTACCCTACAATGAGACTCTCCTCCTCTGACTGCCCAATAACGAGACTCAGCCCTCCACTGTCTACCCTACAATGAGTCCCAGCCCACCCCTGTCTACCCTACAATGAGATCCAGCCCTCCACTGTCTACCGTACAATGGGACTCGGCCCTCCACTTTCTACCCTACAATGAGACTCAGCCCTCCACTGTCTGCCCAATAATGAGACTCAGCCCTCCACTGTCTGCCCTACAATGAGACCCAGCCCACCTTTGTCTACCCTACAATAAGACACAGCCCTCAACTGTCTACCCTACAATGAAACCCAGCCCTCCACTGTCTACCCTACAGTGAAACCCAGCCCTCCACTGTCTACCCTACAGTGAGACCCAGCCCTCCACTGTCTACCCTACAAGGAAACCCAGCCCTCAACTGTCTACCCTACAATGAGACCCAACCCTCTTCTGTCTACCCTACAATAAGACTCAGACCTCCTCTGTCTACCCTACACCCAGCCCACTTCTGTCTGCCCAGTAATGATACTTAGCCTTCCTTTGTCTACCCTATAATGACACCCAACTCTCCTCTCTGCGTCAGGGACTGGCAAGTTACTCAGAAATTAGGTAAATGATTGCTGTATAAAATTGTCAATTTTTTTAAAACTGCAAATTGACAACTGAAATTTTACACAGCAATCATTAACCTTATTTCTGAGTAACTCGGCAGTTTGACGACAGTGGAATTTTTTTTTGTTGTGTTTCTGACTTATTTAGTTCTTGTTTTCGTTTCAGTTTCTTTGCTCTTTAAATTGAAAATGAGTTACTACTATAATTAAGATATTTAGTGTGGGAATAAGCTTTTCCAACTTAAAGCCTCTTTCTTTATCTTACCATACCGATCAGAAATTGTATTTTAGATCCAGTTTTGTGGTGTTTTGTATTTAGTTAAAAAATTGTTAAACATCTTCAGATTTGAATTTGGAGGCTACTTTCCATATAAGGTCAAACTAACTCATGAATATCATCTGTTACTAGTGAGTTTGTTAACCAATCAAATTGCTAGAAATGCAATAACCATTTTATAGTTAATATCATAGCACAACGTAATATTTGATGAGATAACGAACTTACCATTTAGGAATCGAATTTGAATTATTTCGTATGAAAGCAGTAATTAGTTGAAAATTCGCTGTTCTTTAAGGAGCAGGTCTACAGGGATCAATTTGGGGATTAGGGAAGGGGCTGCTGCCTGCTATCTCTTTGTGAGCTATTTTGTTCTGATTATTTCCCAAACTTAAGGTCAATATGCAAAAAGAAATATACTGTCTGATTTGCGTCAAGCTGTAGAACGAAAGTAATTCTTTAAGTGTGGGGGAGGGTACCCTGCAGTGCCTGTTTTGTGAGCAAAATTGGTCCCTGTTGAGAACATGTGTTTTGACCTACTCCCTTAGTTGCTCAAGAAATGGTCATTGTCTGTCTTAACGAGATGTCCATCTTATCAGGAGTTCGATTACTGTAAAATAACTACCTTTCGGCAGGGACTGACTTCAGCTATCTGTCAACGAGGAGTCCTTCTTGACGAATTGTACGTTAAGTGAGAGTTTACTGCATCCCCAAAACTGGTTTAAGCAAATTGAATCCCTCTAGCATGAAAAACAGTGGCGAAATGGAACTTTATTACTTCTTAGCAACCGGTCTTTTTGTTTACTTCAGTGTCGCGTTAAGTCAGTTTATGTGATCAATGAAGGTTATCTTTGGCTTAGAATATGTCAGAAACCAAAGGAGAGCTGTTCTTTATCTCCACTTCTGCTTCAAACTGTTTCGTTTCAACGGTTCATCTATATTTTGGTTGTCTTATCCACAGATAAAATTCCATCCTAATGATCATAGTGAAATCCGAGATCTGGCAGATGAGATCAAGAACTTTGAAGGAATTCATCACGAGAGCTTGGTTAGCTACTATGGAGTTGAGCTGCACCGAGTAAGACTGTTGAACACTTTTGGCCGGTTATTAAAACAAAGTTCAAACTTTAGCCACTGTTCATTCTTTGTTCGAAGGTGTGGGAAACAATGGTTAGAGCTTGGCTAACATTCAGACTTTTGGTTAAATAGCGTACCTATTCGTGTTAACCACCCTAACGCTGCTTGACCCCAGCTACCATTTGCGTCCGACAGTAAGCCCCACAATGGAAAACAAGCCAATCTTCATCTGCATAAAATTAAGGACAATGGGCTTGTAGGCCCCATGGTTGGTTGCTAAAGAAAGTAGTTGCTAAGGAGCAATTTTAGGCTTCCGTACTCATTCGACCAGGGGCTTGTAGTTTCATGGTCACAAGGCCAGGCTGTTTAAAATATTATGCTATCTAACAAACGCATATAGTCTTTTCCTTGGAATAAGGTTGCAGATATATATATATATATATATATACACACACACACACACACACACATGCACAAACAACAACAACAACAACAACAACAACCACTTCGTAATGACTGTATCGACTATAATTCAATCGATAATCATTAATTAATAACGTCTCAAGCTACATAAGTGATATTAATTGAACTTCATTCATAACTGAACTAACATCGAATGGTGAAGACTACCGGACGAACCAATGGGTAAATACCTTATACACTTTTTTGATATAGAAACAATCGTCAGTATTCGTAACACTTGGATATTATTTTTCCTTTAGATTTCAAACTCCATAATTGTCAACCTGTCAATCTGTTGTAACTAACCTGTTGAACCTATCTGGTAAATTATACGATATTAAACGGTTTGAAACCTTGGTCTAATCGTTTCACCAATACAAAGACTGCTGCCTTAAGATGTTAATAAACTAATTTCTCCACTCTATCTCCCCCATACATTGTACACACCCAAACACAAACAACAACTACCACTTGGTAAAGACCGATGCCCTCAGAGGTTAGTTTCTCAACTCTATCTCCCCCATACATTGTACACACCAACACACAAACAACAACTACCACTTGGTAAAGACCGATGCCCTCAGAGGTTAGTCTCTCCACTCTATCTCCCCCATACATTGTACACACCCACACACAAACAACAACCACCACTTGGTAAAGACCGATGCCCTCAGAGGTTAGTCTCTCCACTCTATCTCCCCCATACATTGTACACACTAACACACAAACAACAACCACCACTTGGTAAAGACCGATGCCCTTAGAGGTTAGTCTCTCCACTCTATCTCCCCCCTACATTGTACACACCCACACACAAACAACAACCACCACTTGGTAAAGATTGATGCTCTATCTTCCCCATACATCCATACATTCTACAAACCCAGAAGCAAACAGCAATCACCCTCAAACCTCTGGGCTCATACGCACACAAGCCACACTCCATGACAGACCTGTGTCAAGTGTTTCTACTTTTAAGTATAATACATAAAGATACCATCAGTTATTTTGTATACGAATATTTGTTATTTAGTAGCAAACCAGTTTTGGAGGTTTTATTTAAGCTAAGTGTTCTGAGGCTCTGCACAGAATCAAAACTTTTACAGCTTCTGAGCAATTCTTGTATCATCTATTTTATTTAGTGAAAAGTTGAATAATGAATCTCCTATTTGAAAGTTCAGTGTGTAGTACGGGAGGAAACTTTTACTCGTCCTTTGTATAAGTAATACTGCATGACTTGAAAAAATATCTTCCCGAACTACATACTAAACTGTCTAACAAAATATATGTACTACAAAGTACAAAAGTTGTTCAAAACCTTTGTTTTGCAACTAGAAAAACTTGCAATTGACTAATTGACTAAAGTATTAATACTCACAATTTAGATCCCCCCCCCCGCAAAAAAAACGCATTAAAACCTAAAGTTACACAATATCCTCAAATCATCAATAAAACTAGATTATTTGTACAAAATGTATGTACATGCAGAATTGACAAAGCATCAAATTTGGGGTTCATTAGTTAGCATAAACTTACATACGTGTAACATATATCAGCCAAAAAAGTACTCTACTTTGACACTGAAGGTGCCACAGCTGAAATATCCTAGGGGGTCTGGAAGCATGCTCACACTGGCAAACTGTTTAAAGCCGAGTTATCTCTGAAACGATTTCTTGCATTAAGTGAATCAAGTATACATGTATGAAGAAAAGGTTCCAAAAAACTTGTTTAGCTTGGTTTGTTAGACAGTTTCGTTTGTTCATTCAAAAGGTTGCATAGTTTGGTTTGTCCACTGAAACTTGTGTAGTTTGGTTTGTTAATTCAAAATTATCAAAAAAATCGAGTTTTTATTCAACTAGATGTTTAACAATAATATTCTATTGGGTACAATATTATAACAATGTCTCTTTTCTTAAAATAATAACGTCCTCATGCTTTGAGTCTTTCTTGGTAAAAAAATGTCACTTGTTTTCAATGTAGCAAATCTTGGTTACATTTCCAAAAGCAAAACTCGTCAAAATTGCAGTTATTTTGTGGAAATTTGAATAAGCATTAGATTATAATTACTGCATAGTACATATGATGCACTGGAACATTAGTCAAACAAGCGTAGCTGAAGCAGTCCTGACTGTTGATGTACATTCCAAGTGATTCTTAGGATCTGTCAAGATGACAGAGAAAGTATCATGCATAATATTTGCTTTCCCCAGAGATTTTGTAATTTTGTGACAGTTGAGAAAACCTCGCATTTCGCTCAGTAGAATCAGGAAAGCTGGAAGCCAGAGCTCAAAGTTTACCTTTTTTCCAAGCACACTTGAGCAACTAGTTTTAATACTTTAGTCACAAAACCTAGATTTGTTTGGTGCATTTGGATAAATTTAGTTACCTAGACTACCTAACCATAACCCTAGTAGATTAGGAGACTAACTGGTTACCAATTCGATCACTGGAAGCATACCTCAGCTTTAAAATCATTTTATTAGTTGTAAATATCTAAATTTGTGGTGCTGATATACTGAGTCAGTCAAAGTACCAGACAATATTTGACAATGTGTCAGATATTTTACCAAGTATATTACTTCAGACAAAACCCCTGATACTCTATCACTGATTTTACTTTTGCTATTAGTGATTCTTTTCTACTTTAAGACACCTTGGATGCCCAAGTTGCTACTGTAGGATGATTGATATCTTCCTTTACAGTATGTGTCTATGTGTCTTAAAATACCACTGCTAGTAACCATTTAATATGTATTTATACTACATTAACTGTAAAGTTCCACACCTTTTCTTTCTCAGGGTTTCGTACTTCTCCAACTTCTTCAACAAGTGTTGCATCATTATCAACCATCTGTTTAATGGCCACATCATTTTCCTGACCCTCTGCCTCTACATCATTGGCTTCCTGCTGTACTTCATTATAACTCACTTCATAATCATCAACGCTCCCCTCCGATGCAGTGTCCCTCAGTGGATACACTCCACTGAGCATGTCAGCCTCGGAGTGGTCACTTTGGGAGTCAATATCACTATGGTAACCAGGCAATGGGAGGGACACTCTTAAGCTTTCAGTAGCACCAGTAGTGACACTGCTGTCAAGTGAGGAGTATACAGACACTGCAGGAGTGGCATGAAGCTGTTTGGAAACAAATTAAAGCTGTACTGACCACTTATCTTTACATGTACAGTAAATTAGTCAATCTTAGTTACTGTCAATTGCAAGAAAGGGATTGTGGCTGAAATATATATTTATTTATTTATTTATTTATTTATTTATTTATTTATTTATTTATTTATTTATTTATAAGCAATATTTAACCAGG
>JAOEHT020157256.1:0-11847 GCA_025448195.2 Parazoanthus atlanticus
CAGCAACATTCCGGTGGCGGGCTTAAAGCTGAAAAATGCCCAGGAACGCCCCTGCCTGGGAAGATCCAACCCTCAACCGGTCAGCATGGCGTTGTAAAAAGGAGAGAATCAGCAACGCCATTCGGAAGCGCCAGAATCGAGAGGCAATTGCTCCCGCCCCTATCTGATCAAGAACAGTCACGTATCTCGCATGTTTCGTGCCCAGATTGGTTTTATCAGCCATCTGCGGACCCATAAACAGTCATAGTATGATTTCATGCTCATCTTCGTTTGCGAAGGAGAAACAACAACATGCAAATAATGTATTCCGAATTTTGAATTTTTGACATTTTGTTTCCTTAGTTTCAGTTTCGACTTGTTGGACCATGCAAATTTTAGCCTTTAAAAATGACCTAATCATATTGGCACTTGAGAACGCGATGTTTTTGATTACAGGAACTCGAACTAAACGTCCAGATGATGTTTTACTTTTAATACGACCTTTAAACAATTCCTTGGCTGGGAAGTAGTCCTTTTGCCGCAAGTTAATTTACTGGGCCGTTTAGACGCGGACAAATTGATAAAACATGGGTTTTTAAATTAAAACGGGTTTCAGTTTTCCAATTTGATTTCTTCAAATGCATCCGTACCAGACAAAAAAAAAATTTTCAAGGAAATAAATTATGTAATTTTGTCCCTGTGGGGGTCCCACGGTCAGATTTGTGCATTGGCTGAGTCACGTGATTGAGCACCCTCCTATTTATTCGTGGCGGCCATTTCGCACTTCAGCCATGTTTGAAAGTAATGTCAACAGTATGTTGGTTTGATCGGTTTGTATCGTTAAATTTACTTGAATATTTGTAGGATTGTTCTTTATGCCTCCCACAAGAGGAATCTACCCTTGGCAGGGGTGAAAAATCCTGCGATCTAAATTGTTTGCACGAGTAAATTGTGCGGAGGCCCAAAGCAACAAGATGGGAGACCTCGAGGAGAGGAGGGGGGACCTCGAATTCTGTGTTCGACATCCGAGGGACGAACTTCACATAGATGGACTGTTGGTGAGTTAGAATTGAAAATGAACAAAGTCCTTAAAGTGTTAAAGGCCTTAAAAATATCCATGCTTTCTTACAAACAGGACAGCATCGAATCGCTTGTCAACGATTGCAATTTCCCCGCTCTACGCCGAAACAAGAACGTGGAAAATTTCTTGCAAAGATGTAAGCCAGTGAATTTAGTCGTGTTTGCATTTTGGTCTAACGGTTCTCTGAGGGGATAACTTATGCCGGTTTCCTTGATTTCCAGATGAGATGCCTGCAAGAAAGATTAAAGAGGCGCGAATGAATGTCTGTGACTTCCAGACCTTGAAAGTCATCGGTCGAGGAGCCTTTGGAGAAGTTCAGTTGGTAGGCAGCTTCTGATGGAATTGCTTCCGATTTATTTACAGTTTCGTTTCCTTATGTTCATACTACTTCCATCAATTTAGATTGAATACATAGCTTTATCATTTAAGTTTCAATTATGCAGTTAGTTTGGTTTTAATCACAAGTTTCCCGTTCTTGTACCAAACAGATTACAAATTACCATCAAAAAATGAAGCGTTCTTTTGTAGCCGTTGCTTAATATGCTACACTAGATCCGGCCACCCTGTCACAAACATATTTTCATTTAACTAATACGCTCTTAAATACTCTTTCCCAAGGTCCGCCACGGGAAATCGAAGAAAGTTTACGCCATGAAACTGCTGAGTAAATTTGAAATGGTAGGTCTGTGTGTTTTGTTATTCGTTAGAGGAGGTCATTTGGTGACAAGAACAGACTAGCACAATCGGTGCATGCTGAGCAAATGTACTGGCTAAAACTGGTCATAATTCTGAAGCAGCAGAGTTTTAGCAACGTCCAGACTAGTCCTGATGCTTCGGAATTTGATTTTGTTTAACTAAGGTGGGAGGTTTTAAATTTGTGTTGTCAGCAATCGGCGACACTGCCAAGAAATTTTCCACTACATCTTCTCGATCTGTGAACTATCACTGAACATAAGCATGCCTAGAGCGTTTTGTGTCAAACGAACTTTTTCCTGTGCGTTACAGTCTGCAAGCCATGTATGTCTCTGAATCATGGGGATTAATACTGTGATGCTTGAATTTGAGATTTTTAAGTTTACAGAATCAACTGCAAGTAGTTTGGGAACTTGTACTTGTAGACTAGAAGTGTAAAACAATGAATCGTGTGGATTTACAAACACAGAAGTAGCAACTGCAGTTGCATCGAGGTTGTCAATTACTGTTGTCAGTAGATTGCATTCTCGTGACTTATTTCAGCATGAACTGGAGTAGCTCTACTCTGGTTTTAGTTGGACTTCAAACCCTCGATTTTTAAAACATCACTGCTTTGTATTTATTTTCACGCTCCGAATGTTTTGAAACCGAAGGGCAGTAATTGTATATCACCTTAGCAAATTAACAAAACTACTCAGTTGGTCTCAATTCTTCAAATACCTATCATGATCTTTTTGTTTGTTCAATTTTGTTTTCCACTTCCTCTGAAGTTTATACAAAGTCGAGAAATTGCTTCGAAACTGCTGCTGTGGTCTTGTAAATGTCATATGATTTTTTAATTACTTTGATCTACAGGTTCAAGACATGTAATTCCTCATAATTCATTTCAAAATACTTTACACCTGGAATTTAATCTTGTATTATTCAACACAAGGACGAAGATATCGGTTGATATAAAGTTAGGGTAATACTTCTTTTTTGTAATCTTGTCAATACTTCTTGGAAGTTTTCTGATGCAAGGCAAATGTTTGTTGAGGAAAGGACCCTGTCTGTGTTGATGCTGCAGGTTTGAATCATTGGGGAATATTTGTATGGCGTGGCTTGTAAATTGTAAATCAACGAGTGTTGATGTTTTTTGGAGCTTGTATTTCAGAGCCTTTTGAAAAACAAGAAAGGTTTATACACTGGCACATACACAGTATTTGGTGGCAATATTCCTTGCAACTGCACTTAAAAACTCAGACAAAGGGTAAATAATAAACTATTATTATTTTGATTAGCAAAGCAAATGATTTACATCAAGTTGTCAAGGAAGAGGAAGAAATTTATGATAAACTGGAGATGTATAATATCCGTTCATAAAGATGGCCATGGTCCAATGTATCTATACCAGTGCAAATAAACTAGAGTTATTTTTATTTTCAATTACATTTTCTTTGAGCTTTCTATTCAGTTTTTAAAAGTTAAAGTAAAAATAAATTATTGATGTCATTTCTGGACTTTTCTTTCAATGTACTGTTATTTACTCTTTTGGGGGACTTTGTGTTATTTTTTTGTGACCGAAGATTTATTGCCTATCGATATCATGTGAATTGGAGACAGCATTTTTGAAAGAAATACATGTAATATGATAAAGTTAATTATAATTATTATAAGTGTTGAAAACAAACGATATTTAGATTTGCAAAGTCAACTTTAGTGGTTGTTGAAAGCATTCAAAATTCATGGAAACCTTCAGCCCTAATGATGTCATAAGAAATTATGCACAATGTCATAACTTTCCTGGTGAAACAACAAGGAGTTGGAACACAAGTTCATAAAATAATGGAGATTTTTTGGACAGGTATCAAAAGCCTAAACAATTTCGTGGTTGATCAATTTGCATCCTAACTAAAACCTACATTATTGATCAAAACAATTATTTTATTAGATGTAACACAACCCTTTAGGAAACAGGATTGTCAAGAATCAATCAATTTGGGAGTTATTTAATATGTGACCTAAAACAATAAAATTGCTAATTTACATGAATCTTGCATGCCAACAAGAATGTTACTTCAGTGATCACAATTGTAATTGCATTAGCTCATATTCATATGTATTTTGCACTATAAAAAGTAATAAAGTTATTATGTTATTATCATCATCAATATTATGCTATCCAGCCATACTTGTTGAAAAACACTTTTACTCTCAAATAAATCTTTAGTAAAATAATATAATTTATTCATAGAGCTAACAGTAAGTGGTTTAGCTGGTCTATACTGAGTTTCCTGCAGGCTGCCATTTTGAAAATTGATGTGTAATGGTTACAGTGCATGCCCTTTTTCATTCACCAGGGGTGGAAACTAATTTTTTTTCAGCACAGGCTAGCAGCAAAAGCAATCCACCGGCCAGACAGAAATGTCCCCAGCCCGTCATAATTTTTTTTATTAATCTAAATCATGTTTGTTAACTTAAGATATGCATTTTTAAAATGTGCCAAAGGCTTAACTAGTCCCAGGAAGGGTACTCAACCTAAGTTTGGGTAGGGGGGTTCCTGCCTAGACACTCAAACCCTGACCCTGTTTGTGAGAAAAATTCTCGGAAATTCATACCCTGTTCATGATTTTCAGCTGTAATTTCACACATTTATTCAGTAGAACATGTAATTTATAGACCCTGTTTATGATAAACTTCCAAAAATCCAAAAATTATATACCCTGTTTATGATCAGAAGGTCAAAAAAGTATACCCTGAAGGGCAGCACATCCCAGAATAACTTATATATGGGAGTTACCCCCCCGCCGGGTAACTAGCCCTTTAAAAGGTAAAGCTCTCCTTGTCTCAGTGAACATCTCCTCTAGGTAACTAATCTCTGATATAGATCCATTGATCACGCTTTACAACCTTCATATTACAAGAGTTTCATTTCTAGTCCAAAGTGAGATTCACATCGTAAAAGAAGCAACTGACGAGTTATGGTACTTTATAGTTATGTTACAAACTAAAACACAAAATTGAAAGAGACAAAAGTATGTGTATTTTTTCTGCAAAACATACTAGCCAGATGGGCCGGTGCTTTGTGTAATTACCAGCCGAGGTGAAATTTGGCAGCCACTGGCCATTAAGCTGGCATAGTTAATTTCTATCCCTATTCACTTTCAATATATTTGATAAGAGTGGAGCCTGGTACTGCAACCATTACACATCGCTTTTAAAGATGGCAGCCAACAGGGAACTCAAACTCAGGAAACAGGCAATATTTTATTGTATTTTTGTTTTGGTAAGTAAGAGGCATCTCAAATAAACCCTTGTCTTAAAACTGAATTTAACCACAATAAACATGTTGGTGAATAAATAAATAAATACTTATTGCAATTACAGATTAAGAGATCAGATTCTGCCTTTTTCTGGGAAGAGCGAGACATTATGGCTCACTGTGACAGTCATTGGATTGTAAAGGTAAATTTGAGAGTATTTATAAAATCGATGATAGTTTATTGCTGTTGATACTCAAAAACTGTGTTTTTAAATATATACTGTAGCACTGCTTGCATGATTGTCAGTGCTGCAGACTGTGCCTACAGATTTGAGAAAAAAGAATGAAAACTGTATTCATTTACTGAAATGCCAGAAATTAATCAAGATTAGAATGTTTGAAATGTTATTTTAGAGGCTTTATTTTTTCAGCATTACCCAGAGAAACTTGTCTCGCACCCACATATGAACTCATGTCTTAAACATTTTTATTTTTGAGCAGGGGGAAATCGTTTGGTACATAAACAAAGTGGAAAGTATCCCACACAACTGCATGATATGCCCTTTAAATACATCCCTCATGTGGGTGAAATAGACAGACCACTGATGTTTTCTCATCTTCTGTTTCAACAGCTTCATTATGCCTTCCAGGATTCTAAATTCCTGTACATGATCATGGATTACATGGGAGGTATGCTGCCCAACATTTCTAGTAACCAAAGCTCCTAAAAAATGAGTCCACTCATCCAACAATTTACCTCACATTCACTACTCTTTTACTAGATGCTGAAATATAATACTTAACATTTTTTCTGCCCTCTGTATTCTATTGAATTATTTACATTTCTGTACAAAATTTTCCTATATTATTTAAGTACCACCTCAGTGTTATACAACCCAGCTCTAACTAACTTAAGCAGGATTCTTGACCTTCACATCAATGTTTTATCTCCACTTAATTTCTAAATTCGGAAGGAAGGGACTTCTGTTTCTACAAACACAGATATACCAAGAACTACCCAGAGCTTATAAACAGGATATTACAGTATTTATACTGTAAACAAAAAACAACAACAATAAGAGTATGTCCCTACAGTTTCTGTTTAATACTCAGGTAAAACTTACTAGTTTTATTTTTAACATGACCCCACAAGCTGAAATCTTCAATTTTGTCAAGTCAAAATAATGGTCACTATTCTATTTTAATAAATTTATATTGTAGTTTTTTATTATATCTTTGTATTGTAACTTCTATTGTCTCTTCTATTGTCTTGGACTTAGAGGGGGGAAAGTGACCAGAAAACTATTTTGTTATGTAAGATTATCCTAGGAGACAGTGTAGCGGACAAGAAACCTAGAAATTTCCCAGTATTTTGAAAAGTCATCTTAAATCATCACTTAGGCCATTTTTGCACCGAGCTCTTCAATTATCTTCATCAGGAGCACCAAAAGATACATATTATGCAATACATGTACTTCTAATAGAGACAGCAATAGATCCTCTTTTACTGACCAACTTTCAAAAACTCAAATCGCCAGGAGGAGACTTGGTGAACCTTATGAGCAACTATGAAATTCCTGAGAAATGGGCCAAATTCTACTGTGCTGAGGTTGTCCTTGCATTAGATGCCATTCATAACATGGGGTTTATTCACAGGTTTGTTGTCAGTTGGTGTTTGGTACAGTCTGAGTTTGGTGATCAATTGATTATTGCAACTCACAGGTGCAAGAATAAGCCAGCCAGCTTTCAAATTATTTTTTTCTGTCTGATATCAAATTAAATATTTTATTTTATCATAGACAATGATGATGATAATAATGATAATAACAATAATAATAATAATAATATTAATAATAACACATAATATTATATGATAATAATAGTTAAAATATTTTGGACAAGGTTAAGCAAAATATTGTGATTTGTCAGTGGCGAGCAAGTTATTATCTGAAGCTGAATGAGTCTTACAATATGACATTATAGTCATTTGTAACACCTTTTTGTTTTCATTGTTCTCCGTTTAATTAAACTGCAAGGTCTGCTTTGGAAAACTCTGGAAATTGAGTCTCTGCCATGGCCACATTTAAATGTTATAGTTATTAACTGATAAATTCACTGGATTGTGCATGAGCAAACCATGATTTGCAGGCAGCCGTTTGCAGATGACAAAATGGTCACTCCACCAATCAAACAAAGGACAAATTATTATTAAACATTCAGCAAGATCTTGGGCTGCTGAGTAGTAGATACCACTGTGTGTGCAACAAGCAATAATCAATCAATCAATTAATCAATCAATCAGTTAACCAATCAATCAATCAATCTATCAATTAACCAATCAGTCATCCAAGCTGTCAATCAATTCATCTGTCAATCAACAGCATATGACAGAATTTTCGTAGCAACATATATGGTCAACGATTGTGTGGGGTATTTGGCATGCTCAATGGCTTTATTTTATTCCCTTGAACCAGATTTTTAATTATATAAAAGAATCAGTACTTGCTCTGCCATTTTACAGTCAACAGGGACTACAAGTGAGTATATTTGCTAACCAGCCATTTAACTGGGACATACGAGCAAAACAAATATTGAATGCTCTGAGAACTAACAACTTTCAGTTGACACACGGTTAGATATCATGGATATGTCTTTCTCCAACAAGATTAATTGAGTTCCTGTTGTGTTGTCCCCCAGGGATGTAAAGCCAGATAATATGCTGTTAGACAACTTTGGACACCTGAAACTTGCTGACTTTGGAACTTGCATGAAAATGGATGAGGTCAGTGGATTGAACAAGCGAATAAGAATTGAGTGGTTTGTAGTTGAACAGTTAAAACAATTTAAAATCATTTATAGTGGTATGCTTTTACAAAGTCTGTAATCTGTTTTCACAGTCTCTACTCTGTTTTTACAGCCTCTAGTCTGTTTGTAACAAAGGTATTTTTTAGTTGTAATAGTTAATAATTATCATTATTATTAGATCTTTTATTTTGCAAATCCAAACCACTTCATTTGTTTAGTTTATGCTGCAGAAATTTATCGATTCATGCATTTTAACAGATCATGCTAGCTTTTATCTGCAAAATGTTTGATTTACATTTAATAATAATTTATATCAGTTGATAAGTCATGATTTTTTTCGCCCCAGCAGTACCGAAATATTAAAAGATTGGTGTGAAGCAATTTAAGTGTGTTTTTATTTTTATAAGAGTATTCAAGACTGTGCATTTTTTTTACCCCAGGATGGAATGGTGAGATCCGACACTGCAGTTGGTACCCCAGATTACATCTCGCCGGAGGTCAGTGGTCAGAAATATGTTACAGACCTAGATCATGAGAAAAGCTTACTCAAAGTACTAACAGTAGAATGTTCTGTTTTCATTACAGTATAATGCTTAGTTTGTCAACCTGTATAACCTTTGGGAGACTGAAGGTTTTCATTAAATACATTAACTATAAATTTACTAAATAAATAAAGCTTGCCTCTAAAGCACCTATGAAAGACTAGACCAATAACTTAACATAATTCTCTACAAGTTTTGTATAGTAATTACAAAGTTATATGTAGCGAAGTGAGAATTATTTAATAAGATTATTTATCTGTACTCCTTGAACTCAGGAACAATCAGCCAATATGTCAGTTTATGTGTTAGAATTTGAAATACCTATGTAATAGTTTTCATTTGCCATTCGGAGCTTTCGTGATCATTAGTCATTTTGTCACGTAGGGATAAAATTACGTGATCCGTTGAGTGCAGTTGTAACACCTTACTGTCAGGGACGGTTTATTGTTCTTCGTCCAGGAATTAAAAGACTTTCAAACATCAACAAGTCCTCATCATATTTATCATCACAATTCACCTCCAGCTCGGTTACACAAATAACAACTAACATCATTTCGGTATCCTATTTAATACACTGTAGTAGCTCTTCCAACAACATAACATCCTGAAGCTACTTAACAATTGGACTCTTTTTTTACAGGAAAATCCCAGAGGATCTCATGAAACATGTATTTTTCAAGAAATGTTAAGTTCAATGCAGAATATGGTAAGAGATATAATCTTAATACTGGTAATGCATGCTTACACATTCCTTTATTAAAAAATATGATTATTCTTTTGAACTGTTTCCAGAAGCATGTAAGTGCTAAGAAATAGACTCTCGAGTATTGAGCTATTCAGTACCAACCAAGATTTCCTCTATGGTTGAGGTTTGAATATTCTCTGGAACAACACAGTCTTGAGTAACCCTTGGGGGGGAGTATGACTGGAGTTTTTTTTTCTTGAACCACACATCATTGTAAAAGGAAGCACAAATTGAAGTATTATTTCCACTCCTGGTCTCACTTTCTCTCACAGATCCTAGATCTTAAACGTGATCTTCAAATGGTAAAGGTGGAGCTTGCTCAAGTGAAACAGCACCTCAGGCAGCCGACAGGAGCCGAACAGAATGCTGGGGCTATCAATTTAAACAACTCCTAGGCTCCCATATTGTAGCTTTTTGCATCACATTTCAGCAAATAGGATGGGTTTTGCACCTGATATATTTGTGTAGTACTTGATAAATTTATCAAGTTATTGTACAACTACATAACTTTTTTTTAAAAAATTGTATCTCAGCCAGTCAGATAAGAGGTGACAAACTTGCCCTTGTTGAGATACAATCATGTACATTGCACACTGTTGGTTGGTGTGGCTTGAGATCAGATTTTACCCTTGATTAGCTTAGAAACATATTCCACAAATCTTTAAATGTGTAAATTTCTAGTTTCCATTCACAAAGCCCTAAGACAATCGCATGCCTTAGTTGCCAGTCTTGAATTTGCCACAAATTGAAAATCAAACTCCAGTACAAAAGATTGTATTTGGACTTGTATCTTCTCTCTTGTTGAATTTTCTTTTCAAAGTTCAATTTAGGAAGCTCTTTCTTCTCCTTATTTTAGTATTTTTTAAAAATAGTTGATTACATGTACCATTCACAATAGCTAATTTTCAAAACAAAAACACAGGTGCAATTCACATGCAGACCTTCCAACATCTGAAACCTTGCAACCTCAAGGTCTGGAAAATAACATCAAGATTTACATAAAAGCTGCAAAATGAAGCAAATACAACATTAATAGTACTAACAATTTTCAAACTACATGTACATATTATTTATATTCATCACTGTATGCTTTGGCTGTGTTTCTTAATTAAGAGTTTATGAGTAGTTTCTCATCACCACTTCATTCCACCATTTTAAGCACAAAGAATCAAAATTATATTTCCAGGGGACTTCATACTTTCACTTGTACGGCATCTGTGAGCCCCCACAATGCACAACATCATTGCTCCAAAACCAATATGACTGCCATGCAAGTACAGAAAGTAATACAGGTTTTATTTCGAGCTGAATTTGATTAAGAGTTTCAATCATTTCAGTTCACCGTGAGATTTAGAGGTTAAACTGCAAGACCTTGAGATGGCAACCAAAACCACAAGTCTCATGGTGAAACCAAGAGAGTTTGAAGGTCTGCATGTCCAAGTTGTCTATATATGGCCTTTTAAAATTTTTTAAATAAATTAACTTTGCACAGTTACAAAATGTGCTATTAATCTCGTAAGAGAGCTAGTAAAATTCTTTAGAATAAATGCTTATTCATGTAACTTATGCATGTACTGTTGGTCAACCAACAACGAGTAAATAAACCAGCTGACTAGTGAAATACAGGCTCATCTGCAAGTTGTCTATAGAAAAGTCTAATCCCCTTCTTAAAATTCAGAATCCGCTCCAAGATATCAAAATGTAATAGTTTTTGTAAACTAATTTTAATTATATCTTTACCATATTTTTCTTGGTGTATGTGAGATCTATGAAGTGACTTGTATACCCAATCAGACTATACATAGTGGATCCAAGGATTGTTCACATTGTTCTAGCGAACCCCTAAACCTAAGAAAAAAATGCTTAAAATATTCAAACAGTGATTTTGAGCCTCCCTCGCCAAATCCTTGATCTGCCCCAGTACTGTTGTGAATTGCAAGGTTTTTTACTAAGTTGCGGGGGAAATAAATATCTTGTCCGAGATAAAAGCTACAAATCCCCCAGATTTTTGTTCTCATTACACAATCACGTAAGTCACAAGCCTCAGATGTCTCTTGTACTTCAATCCACTTAGACCTGAATTTCATTTTCTCATCTTCTGTTTCTCAAAACTTGTTTCTCATCAATTGTTGATGACAAACCCTTTCATTGCTTGGGAAGCATTAGGCATAAGGTCTTTGGTGAAATCAACTAGTCTTGGCTTGAATGAAACATTGCAATACACTAGTTTTGCAATTTAATGCAAGAGGAGGGGAAGCCAGACCTACATGTAAGTAGGATATTCAACAATGAAAAAACTGCCCAAATCAGTGACTTCTGGCCACTTTGGGTGGGTTTTTTGACAATTTTTAGTTGAACGACTCTTTCATCAGCTTTCAGTAGTGTGGTTTTCAAAAATGATCAACAGCTGGACAAGTTGTGTTGAGCTGCTTTTCCTAGAGTTAGAAAACAACACAGAGTACAGACAGGTTCAGTCAAATCCTGTATTTAATTATGTCTTATTAATTGTGCAGCAATAACAACATTTCAAGCAAGTCAATTCAATGCTGGGATCAAGGGAAATTCAAGCTTAAAAACCCAGTATGTTTGACGAACAATGCCATTCAAAATCCTTGATTTTCTGCTGTCCAAACAATGTACAGTTGCTCTTCAATCTGATCCAGCCCAATATTGCTCACATCAATGACATCACGTTAGAAAATCCTACAAAAAGAACCACTTATGTTAAATAGATTGAGATTAGTCAAGATCATCTTAAAGA
>JAOEHT020157359.1:0-11846 GCA_025448195.2 Parazoanthus atlanticus
GAAGAAACAAGGGATGAACGGAAAAGAAGGAAGAAACGAGAAAAGAAGAAAAGACAGAAAGAAAAGAAAAGGTTGAAATTAGAAGAAAAACCTCAAGAAAAAACTGAAGAAGGAGTGAAACGACCTCAGAAAGAAGAGTGAAACGGCCTCAGGATAAAGAAAAGAAACAAACCAAAGGTGAGAAAAGAAAAGGAAATGAAGAACGAAGAAAAATTCGAGAGGAAGAAAAAAAAAGGAGAAAAGATCTTGAAGATTTTGACAGAATGTTGGAAAGAATCAAACAAGAGATTGAAGATGAAGAATTGAAAAAGAAGCAAAGTAACTTGACGAAAAGAATAAAAGTCATGAAAACTGATTCTGCTTTGAAGAATTTTGCAATTCAGTTCTCAATTGAAGGAAACGAAAAAATTGATCCAAAATCATTCTTTGAAGAAGTAAAATCAAATCTTCTCACTCTGTTGAAAAAAAACCAAAGAAACAAAAGTGAAACTCATTCTCAAATGCAGGATGAAGAAAATTGATTTGAAAACTGGAGAAGAGGTGATTGTTGACGCAGATTTTCATTTAAAAAATCAAATTAATCTCAAAGGAACAAACAAAAAAGAAATCTTTGATTTGATGGTTGAAGAATGTTTGGAAAACATGGCAAAATTTCAAAGAAGAGGGAGTAATTGGAGATTCGAAAGAATCAGAAAACTTGAAATTCATTTTGTGAAGTATAAACCTTTGAAAGAAAATTCTTGGATTCCTCTCCCAAAAGCTTTGAAAGGAAAGAAAGCAATCATCAACATGAAAAATGAGGATGATCAATGTTTCAAGTGGTGAGTGACAAAAGCTCTGAATCCTGTTGAAAATCATCCTGAAAGAATCACAAAAGAATTGAGAAAACAAGCAGAAAAATTGAATTGGAAACATGTTGAATTTCCAGTGAATATTCAGAAGATTGGACTTTTTGAAAAGTTAAATCCTGACATTTCTGTGAATGTTTTGGATATGAAGATGGGAAAAAAGTTGAACCATTGAGAATATTCGACACCAGAGGTGAGGGAAAAGAGAGAAAACATCATGTTGATCTTCTCTTGATTGAAGAAGATGGAAAACAACACTTTTGTTTGATCAAAAATTTCAACAGACTTTGTGGGAGTCAAGTTCAAAGAATGAACATCAAAAATTCTTCTGCAAAAGATGTATTGGTCACTTCTCGAGTGAAAAAAAACTTGAAGAGCACCTTGAAAATTGTCAAAATTTTGATGTGAACAAAACAGTTCTCCCAAAAGAAGGAACAAAATTGAAATTCATAAACTTCAAGAAAAAATCAATTGTTCCATTTGTGGTTTATGCTGATTTTGAATGTTTCCTTGAAAACATTGATTCATGTGAACCAAGTTCAAAGAAAATTTCACTGAAAAATATCAAAAACATACACTCTGTGGATTTTGTATCAAGATTGTTTGTTTTGATGAAGAACTTGAAAAAGACCTCGAAGAGCGTAAAGGGGTGAATTTGGAACCAATTCTCTTCTGCAGAAAAGGAAGGGCAAGATGTTGCTCAGATTTTTGTTGAAAAGTTGGAAGAAAAACTGAGAGAAATTTATTCAAAATTCGAAGAGCCAAAGAAGATGATTTTCCGGAATAAAGACAGGAAAAACTTTGAAAATAGTGAGAAGTGTTGGATTTCTGAAAAACCTCTTGAAAATGACAAGGTGAGAGATCATTGTCATTTCACAGGGAAATTTCGAGGAGCAGCACACAACAAATGTAATCTTCAGATGCGAAAACCAAAGTTCACTCCTGTGTTTTTCCACAACTTGACTGGTTATGATTCTCATCTTTTTGTGAAGAATCTTGGGAAAACGGAAGGAAACATTGGATGTATTCCGAACAATGATGACAAGTACATCAGTTTTTCAAAGAAAATCAAGATTGGAACTTTTATTGACAAGAATGGAGAATAAAAACCTCTTTTTCATGAGATCCGATTTCTTGATTCGGCCAGATTCATGGCTTCTTCCCTGGATTCGTTGGTGAAAAATCTTTCTTTGAAAAACTCATCCGTGTGAGAAAAGAATTCAGAGAAAAAACTGAAAAGGAATTTATCCATATGATTGGATGGATTGTTTTGAGAAATTTGCTTCAACAAATCTTCCTCAGAAAGAGAAATTTTGGAATAGATTGAATGAAACGAATATCTCAGAAGAAGATCATGAACATGCTCAAAAAATTTGGAAAGAATTTGATCAGAAAAACATGGGAGAATATCATGACTTGTATCTGCAAAGTGATGTTCTTCTTCTTGTTGATGTTTTTGAAGAATTCCGGAAAGTTTGTTTGGAGAATTATTCTCTTGATCCTGCCTGGTATTATACTTCTCCTGGTTTGGCTTTGGATGCTGCATTGAAATTCACGAGGGTTGAGTTGGAACTTCTTTCTGACATTGACATGCTCCAATTCTTTGAAAAGGGAACCAGGGGTGGGGTTTCAATGATTTCAAGAAGATTTGGGAAAGCAAACAATCCGTATATGAGAGAAAAGTTTGATTTGAATCAACTAACAAAATATCTGACTTATTTGGATGCAAACAATCTTTATGGTTGGGCAATGTGTCAACCTCTTCCTGTGGGAGATTTCAAATGGATGGATGAAGAAGAAATTGAATTGTGGAGAGATTTCCCGTGTGTTCTAGAGGTTGATTTGGAATATCCTGAAGAACTTCATGAACTTCATAATGATTACCCACTTGCTCCTGAGAGATTGATGATTGGAGATTCAAGAGTTAGAGGAGCTCAAGCTGTGAAGGTTGAAAAATTGATTCCAAATCTCTGGAACAAGGAAAAGTATGTGATTCATCACAAAAATCTGAAACTTTACGAATCTCTTGGGTTGAAGATCATGAAGATTCACCGAGGAATCAAATTCAAAGGAAAAAAATGGTTGGAACCTTATATCATGAAAAACACAAAACTTCGGATGGAAGCGAAGAATGACTTTGAAAAGGATTTCTTCAAATTGATGAATAATTCTGTATTCGGAAAAACAATGGAAAACATCAGAAACCGGATTGGTGTGAGATTGGTGAACAGTGAAAAAAAAGCTGAAAGTTTGTTGCAAAACCGAATTACAAACATCTGAAAATCTTCGATGAAAATCTTGTTGGAATTCACGTGAAAAGAACAAAAGTGAAATTTGAGAAACCAATTTACTGTGGAATGGCAATTCTTGATCTCTCGAAAACATTGATGTACGATTTTCACTACAACTATGTGAGGAAAAAGTGGGGTGAAAAAGCAAAACTTTTGTTCACAGACACAGATTATCTTTGTTACAAGATTGAAACAGAAGATTTCTTCAAAGGTATTGCAATGGATGTTGAGAGAATGTTTGATACAAGTAATTTTGAAAAGAATCACGGTTACACCCAGAATGGAACATTCTGTCCTTCAGGAATTCCAACTGGAAAGAACAAAAAAGTGATTGGTTTGATGAAGGATGAAGCTGGGGGGAGGATCATTGAGGAATTTGTTGGATTGCGAGCAAAATTGTATTCTTACAAGATGTTCTCTGGAAAAGACGAGATAAAGTGTAAGGGAGTGAAAAAATCAGCAATCAGGAGAATCACACATCGAGATTACAAGAATTGCCTCTTCAATGGAGTGAACAAGATGATGAAATTCAACGTCATCAGATCAAGAGAACACAAAATCTTCACAGAGAAAATCAACAAAGTCGCCTTGAATTCTGACGATGACAAGAGAATAGTCCAAAAGGACAGAATTTTGACATTTTCTCACGGACATTTTTTGGAAAGGACAACAGAGAAATCAATGGAAGAATGAGGGGGAAGATGGGGGGAAGAAAGGGGGATTTCAAGAGATGTGCATTGTTTTCAGTGCAAAATTTATTTGGACAACACAGAAATGACGGTTAATTGGTTGTGGCAGTGCAAAATCCTTGATGAGCTAGAACCGTCCAGTATCATCTACTCGTGTTCTTCCATTCTTGATGTCCAGAGCTGTTGGCTTTGGCGCAAATACCTCAAAAGCAAAACATAACATATGTTTCTTTTCTTTAAGTTTTATTATCGTATCACCATTAATATTCTTTTCAAAATACGTCAATGAACTTTTAGAGGGTCATTTCAATTCAATAACGTGAAAACCGCGACTTTGGCAGAAATTACAACCTTTCAAGTCATCAGTATTATTTTCTAACAAATCCTTTTGTAATCTTATGTTCTTTTCAACTAGCGTTACTTCCCAGGTAGCCATTGCAAGACAAGGTCTCCATATTTGGTATTCATTTGCCTACGAATTTGCATAAATATCAAGCATTCGTTTCATTACATGGCTCGTATTGCCGCTACAACTTACTGGAGCGAACTACAGCTAACGATTCCCACAAAAAATATAAAAACTGTAGCGCCGTTTGCAATAAACTAACTCGGACTTAACAAGTCGTACGGTAAGAACTTGTTTAGAATCGAAAAATTTTGGTGTTTCGTCACCAATTCATAAAATTTTGCTTATTATTTCTTAAAACGGCTGAACAATCCCGAGAAACTCGGATATTGGAACAAACCAGTTGCATTCAAGTCTACATCATAAGCAACTTGCCACTGAAAATATTGTGCGGTTCAAGGGAGCGAATAAAAATAGCAGTTAAGCCCCATCTATTTCCAACCTTAATAAGGATCCAACACCAAGACAGTTAAAGTTACATTTTGAAGAACAGACTAATTCAGTAATTGAATGTGTTCATCATTATACCACAATGAAACTCGACTTTATGTTTGTCACGGTACCTTTCAAATCATAACACAATACTAAGACTACCTAAAAGCAATATAATGCCATTATGCAAATTGCATTGGATGGTCATCAAGCATTCCAAACATAATCCTTTTCAATACAGTATAACTCTTGCAACGTGGACAGCCCTCGTACAAAAAAATATCAAAGAAAATTCAGTCTCGAAGTTAACGTTTAGACTTCATTGCCAAGGAAGCAAATAGTTGAAGCATACTTGGGTTAATAAAATTTGACATGCTATCTGACAGCAAGTCAAAGTATATTTTCAGTTATAATTTAGCAGGCAGTGTAGTTGATCGTAACTTAACAAAATTTACAATCTTTATGATCTTACAAATTTTAGTACAGTCTGCTTTATCCTCGAGGTTACGGTCCTACGTGTACTGAGAGTGTTTTTAGACTCGTTTTTCTTGGCAAATAATGGCAGATCCCTTAATGACAACATTTGAAGACAAGTTCAGGGCACAAAACTGAGTTACCAAATGTTCCCAGATCATAGTGCAAGACAAACGCACGAAAAACAGACAAATGGTTACATTTTGCCTCATTAGCACACACATATATATATAGCACGGACAAGACAAAAAATGTTCATAAATCGAAAAGGCTTGGCACAGTTGGTACCTAATATAAGAGACTGCAGCCCGCTGTGTTGAATACTTTTCGAGTAATGCATTTTTGAAAACGTCGAAAATTACAGAGATTCAGTGTGTGTCTGGAGACAAAAATTGCTAAATAGGCAGCGAGCAGTCTCTTTCTTCTCCTCAGAATCGAGGAAAACAGATGAACGTTAGAAGCGACGACCGCCGAGCAACAGCGGGCCGCGAGGATCGTGGGCGCAAGGAACGCTGTCGCTCGCCGACTCGCTCGATGTTTATATTTTCTCAGTCGATTCTGAGGAAAAGGAAGAGACTGCTCTCAGTCTAATTGCTAAATAGCCAAAAAATATCTATCAATTCGGAAGTTTTTAAACACCAGTGTATCCGAAATTATTCGACATATCAAGCTCAAACTTTGTTTGAAGATTGCAGTAGAATTTACGTTATATTAGGCTAATGAATCCAAATGTGAACATTGGCGTCATACGAAATCCGCCTATAGATATCTCCACTCGTGACTGGCTAGCGCTTTAACTTGAACTTGCTCAAATATTTCAACAAAGCAGCCAAACTCGCACAGTAATGCTATGCTCTTGAGCACAGGTTTACTCGATCCATAACTACGCCTTGAGAAAAACGGCAATTATAAACTACACCGTCACCGTACTCTCAAGTCTGCTAAATCTTCGGACACTGCTTTAACATCAAAACTTCCTTTGATGGCCACAGATGTCCTCGCAAACATGCCGATAGTTTGATTTCATTCAAGGTTCAGTCTAATTTTTTCTCAAGTATATACTAAATTTCAGTTCAATAACTTAGATTAGGATACATGCACTCCAGTGCACTAAAATACAATTCACTTTCTACTGTTTCTTGGTATAAAAGATCGTAACATGAATGGAATCACTACTGACAATACAACGCTGTTCCGAGGCTCCTGCAATGAGTTGCATGTTGCATGTATATCTGGTGATGAATCAATTTGTCTGCTGCTCCTCCGGAGCCTCTGCTGTAGGAGCCTCTGCTGTAGGAGCCTCTGTTGTATCATCCTCGTCACCACTATGATCATCCTCGTCCGTAGCGAGTAGGGCTGAGAATTTGCTCTGTTTGTGGAACACCTTACAACAAAGAGAAGTCAAACTGAAGTCAGGATTGACTTGTAAAAGGAACTATACATGTACATGACGTTTTGCAGGTATTATAATGATGATGATGATGATGATGATGATAATAATAATAATAACAATAATAATAATAGTCTTTATTGATAAAAAAAATCCATTGAGCAGCAGACGTGCTCAATTTACATACAATAAAATTATCTAAATACAATTCAAAACATGGCAGGGCAGACATGGGGCATTTGCTCATTCCTGCCAGCCCGAGGGTCAGATATTTGACCAATTTTGACCAATATTTGTAGTGCAGCTGGTCAAAGTCTGGGTGGGAATTTTGAAAATATTTTTACAAAACAATTCAAAAGCCCATACTATTGACAAGTAATTCGGAAAATGGGTTATTAGTGCTCCCCACTATTCCGTTTAAGAAATGGTACACACGACGCGTGCATCCATCGAGTTATAGTTGCTAATTCAAGAAGTCGAAGAGTTGCTGGACGCAAAAACAAGAGCAACTCGAGCTCCTAGAGTGCTTCATCATCAACCTCCCAGGTGTATCTACCACTCGATGGATGCACGCATCGTGTGCACATTTTTTTATAACATCACTCCAAGTAAAATTGATAAAGTTATACTTATAAAGATAAAAAAAATTATTACAAGAAAAGACGACAAACGTTTTCGATCGTATGATCGTCATCAGGTCTTGCACTGTTTGGAAGTTTGATTGTATTTATATATTAAGTGATCCCCTTTGGGAATAGGTTGAGAGAACAAGCGTGAACTTGTTTGTTCTGGCACGGTTGGAATTTAGCAATGAACAAACATTCTAAAATTTTTCTGATTCCCAATGGGTGAGAAACTGTGATGACTTCCCAATTAAATTGGTGATTTGGATTCTGTCGAAGGTGTCGTGCGGGCTCCGATTGTTTTGTGACGAACAAGTGCACGCCTATTTTCCCAACCTATTCCGCGACTGTTTGTCTTCGTTGAAAGCCTTTCTTCAACAAGCCAGTCAAGCTGGCTGTCCGACAAACTGCAAAGCGTTGTTCCTTTTTTTTCTGGTAGCTCAGAAAAATGGGTTTAAAGTTTGGTTCTTCAATGTTTTCACATTCTATCCTCAATTCTGGCGCGGGTGAGCGAGCGTGCGAGTTACATGTATCAATTTCCCCGCTCGCTAAAGGCTTGCTTGAGCAAAAGAGCGGGTAATGCTATTTAACCAGTCAGGATGCGATATGTCCTCGCCATGTTATAATATAGATTTCTTCCCCAAATATCAGTCCACATGTATTTCTGCTATAGATATAAATAATACTCTTAAAACTTACAGGTTGCGAGGCTTCTTCATACACCTTTGGTTCCCGAGGTTTTCTCTCTTTCTTCTTGCTCTTCTCTGGTTCCCTTCTTTCGTTGGCTCTGTCTCTTCCAGGACCGTCAAAAGTTGGTGGCCGCTCTCCCCTACCTCGCCCTCTCCCTCTCGGCACATTTTCTCTCCCATCTTTTTTCACTGGAGCAGTCTTTCCAAAGCTACCTCTCACAGGTGATGGCGGGGGGCCAGATTTGCTTTTCTCCTTTTCTGCAGAAACAACAGAACTCGCAGCGTCAGTAGTTATATCCTCAGCTTCTTCATTCTCCAGTTTTGCTGCTGCTGCCTTTTGTGCCTCCATTCGCTTTGTCCAAATATTCTCCGTTGGTGGGGGTGCTACTTTAGGTGATTCTTTAGTGCCAAATTTTGGGGCACCTGGAGAAGTTGGCTCTTTATGTGCTTCCTTTGGGATCCCCTTGTGTGGGCCAGGCGAGACTGGTTCCTTGCCTGCATGCTTCTCATCTCCACTAGATTTTGAACTCCCAGATCTTTCCCTCCGTCCATGACTTACTCCACTCCCCGAGCTGTCAAGACGCTCCCTAGTGGATCCCCTTTCACCATCGCTCGATTTATTGCTATCACGTCGACTGCGGCTTCCTCGTGACTCCCTTGACCTCTCCCTTTCATCTCTATCGTGCTGTAGTTTTCTCTCGGCTTCAGCTTTTTCACGAGAAATTCGCTCTTCTACTTCTTTCTCCTTTGCAGCTGTATCAACTGGCCTGGCACTGCCAAATATGGCTGAGCTAGAAGCTTGCTTCTGGTCTTCATCGCCTGCTGCCTTACTGCGAGGTTTCAGCTGAAGTCTGGGTCTCTCTTTAGCTGAAATGGAACAGCAGTATTAGCATGGTTTCTGCATTTTCATATGAACAAATTTAAGAACTTTTTAAGACCAAAACTGAGAAAATTGAAGATAGTTTCTACTGTCCACAGCAACTGCAGTTTTCAATAAAAACGGCAAAAACTTCTGTTGTAACACAAATATTGAAACACATTGGTAAAACAGTACAATTTGTTATTCCACTAACACTATTGAAAAACGGCAAGCTTGTTCTGTAGCTTGTAATTACCAACAGTATGCAAGTAGCTAGAGTTTAGCTCAAAAACTAGAGCTCTGAGAAATCTACATGTATCGTTCACTCGTGAGGAAAATTAGGAGCTTTTATGACCACAAGGAAAGGAAATTATAAAAAAGCACCGACATTTAGCCTTAGTGTTCTCAAAGACACTTAAGAGAATTCAAGGGCATTTTCCTAATATTGATGGACTGTTCAAGTGTTGTGTGAGCCCTGTGTTCACGAACAAAACTTTCATACTCAAAACTTACGTTGGTCTCTTTCTATTCTATCATAATCACGCTGTGAATCCCTTGCTGGGCCATTCCGATAATCATCCTGAGGGGGAGAAGGACGGGGTGGATCTGGTCTGTTGCCGTCCCTCCATGACTCGACACTATCAAATCCTCCTCTATCTCTGTCACCATAGCCACCTCGGTCACGGTCTCTTTCCCCTCTTGAGCCATAGTCTCCACGCATATCTCTGTCTCCATATCGGCTACCATAACCACGATCACGGCTATCATATGAGTCTCTGTCACCATAGCGATCACCTCCCCTACGAGCATCTCCATAGCGATCACCCCCTCGCCGATCATCACCATAGCGATCACGAGGTCCTCTATCATCATATCTAAAAGAAGTATAGAAATAATTATAGCAAACAAATTTCAAACTAGCAACTAACACATCTAACTACAGTAATAACTAATGGATTAGTATTAAATGGTTACATTTTGACTCATAAGACATAGTATAATATTTAATAACTTCAAACAAAATGAGTCCATAACTTGACACCAAGGTTCGTACAGATATTTGAATGCAAAATTCCAGACTTTTTCCACTTTATATTCCAGTCCTTTTTCCTCATTTTCCAGACTCAAAATTAGGTATTCGTTTTAGATAAAAGTATTGCAGACTGTTGTCATTTCACGCAAAAGCCAAGATTTTAGGTATTTTATTGACCTACGTTTTAGTCTTCCTAAGTTTTAGATAATTTTGGAGCATTTAGCATATTTTCTCAAAAATAATAATGAAAAATTTCAGTGTTATTTCTGCTGCGGAGTAAAGCCCAGGAAATCCAGACTTTATCCAAACCTTTGCTTTATTTTCCAGACTTTCCAGACACTTTTTGGATTTCAAGACCTTTTCCAGTTTTCCAGACTCTGTATGAACCCCGTGGTACAATTAGCATTCACTAAAATTAGAGCTTGATATGCCGAATAGTTTCAGAAAATAGGTGTTTACTTTGCCTCCAGTCACAGAATGTACACATATACTTCAAAAAACACATTACTCAAAAAGTATTTTACAACTCCATATTTGTCATTTCAAAAATTTATTGAACAGAAGCTAATGTATGCATTATTAACTGCCAAAAAAGAGTGCATCTGCAGGAATTTGATATCACATAAATAATAAAGCTGTCATTCTTGGAAAAAATACTGATTACAGCAGCCTACCAAGAAACTACATGTATTAAAAGCAGTCTATTTGCCATTATGATCTAACAAATACTGATTCAATACACAGCAATCAATTAATTATAGGCAAAGTTATTTTAAAGACAATTGGTGTCGAACTTGAGTTACCTGAGCTTGTTGTTAAAGATATATCTTTTTCCAAAATGAACAATGTTTTGAAAACATTTCATTTGTGGCGACTTACCAGTATTTTAGAAGTACAGTACAGTCTACATGCAGGAATGAACTCTAACATATTGACTTTCTACCATTTTGCACAACAAAAAATAATATTAAAAATGGGAATTATGCTTTAAAGTACATATTATTTCAATGATTAAATTCTCATCTGAAGTTTCTTTTAGTCTCAATTCACTTGGTATGATTGGTTGGGTAAGTACCTCAAAGAATTATTAATCTTGTCTGGCCTTATTGCTAAGACAGAGAAACACATCTGAGTGGTTTGTCAACAGACAAAGTTTACCAACCTATCTCCTCCTCCTCCTCCCCATCCACTGCCGAAACCCTTTCCGCCTCTTTCATCTCCATATCCCTGGTCTCGTCCTCCACCATACCGATCATCACTTCCCCGGTCACGATTAAATCCTTGATCACGATCATATCCTTGGTTGCGGTCAAATCCCCTGTCGCGGTCATATCCCCTGTCACGGTCATATCCCCTGTCACGGTCATATCCCCTATCACGGTCATATCCCCTGTCACGGTCATATCCCCTGTCACGGTCATATCCCCTATCACGGTCATATCCCCGGTCGCGGTCATACCCCCGGTCTCGGTCATACCCCCGGTCACGGTCAAATCCTCGATCTCTGTCTTGTCCTCTATCACGGTCATTATATCCTCTGTCCCCCATGTCCATATTGTCTCCATTTTGATCACCAAAACGACCAGGAGGTCCAGATCTTGACGACGGGGGAGGTGATTCAGGGCCACTGCGCCAGTCACCAATAGTGCGATCTGGTCCTTGGTCTCTACCATCTCTGCCCATTCTATCTCCTCCTTCTCTATCTGTAAATACAGGCAACAGACACCCAGGATTGGTATTGTGTGTGAGTATGGCTGGCTGGCTCAGCCAGCAAATCTCTGACTGCAAACCCAAGATCCTGGCCTTTCAGAGGACTGTAAACAGTGATGCTACTACATCTTTGGACTGGTTTCTCAATGTTCTATTGGGGACTTACTGTAAGAGAACTCTGATCACACTTCTCAAGAGGAGCAGGGTTTTCAGTCTAAAGTCTAAAGACACGGGCCTGAAGTCAAGTTGTCTGATGAACCAACTACAGGTACATGTATGTATGATACAGCTTCCACACATCAAAGAAGTATTTTATTTCTTAACCCTTAAACGGTCAAGCCTTTTGGCCAAACATATGTGGTTGAGGGGGGGGGGGGGGAGGTTGGTTGAACCCCCCCCCCC
>JAOEHT020157453.1:0-11838 GCA_025448195.2 Parazoanthus atlanticus
CAGAGCGATGTGGAGGCAAACGTGTCGGGCCTCAATCTCCACATGAGGAGAAACGAGCGATGGATGGATGGATGGAATCGTAATAACTTACATGTCGTGAATTGCAAGAACACGCTGTTGTAATTTGTAATAAAAATATAGCTGTCGTGAATTGTATAGTAACTTAATAAAATCCAGCTTATTTTCTTCTCAAACATGAAGTTGAAAGTAATATTCCATTTTTTTAAAACCAAAGATAGCCTTTGAATATAATTTTAAGCATAACAAGATAACTTTTGAGATACAATATTCGGACTTCACTCGTTCTTAGTAACAAATGTTGTGTGCTCGGATAGAGAAACTACCGACCGGTGCGCTTTGAGAGTCGGGGCGGGGATACTCGTAACCACCGGATTGGCAGAAAGCATCATGTGATTAGCTTGGACATTTCTCTGTTGTTCTTTCGTTTTATACATTACTTGAAGACAACGTCTCTTTAGAATAGAACTGGCAGTTAAAGAAAAAACAAAGAAACTGAGAAGTTGAACCTCCCCCTCCCTCTTTCATGTCACCTCGAGTACATACTATCATTTTTCACGGCGAGACACTGAAAAAATGGAGAATGGCAAAGAAAAAAACCCACTTTCTTGGCTTTAAAGAAAACGTTTGTCACATGCATACAACCTGTTTTCCCTTCCAGTTAAAGTTGTTGAACTTCATGACTTCGTGTCCTGCTGTTATCGTTGGTAATATTACGGCAAAACAGGACCGGAAACAAAGTCAAGACTGAATCACAGTTTAGGTCGAGGATTTGGGATAAAGTTGATTGTCTTGCGACATCTGACTGATGTCGATGAGACTGGTGTGTCCGCAGATATTGATGGGGTTATAGCCAGAAAGAAACGATACCTATATAATACAACACAATATCTTTATTTAGTACTATTTTCACTGTTTTTATATAAATACAAGAAATGCAAGAGACAGAAATGATAGTACTTAGCTAATTGACATTTTTGATTGTTATAGCTGAAGAAAATAACATTAATTACATAAAAACCCAAGTTTATTAAAGTTGTTACAATTTACGACTATTTATTACAATTTACGACAGGGTGTTATTACGGTTCACAACAGGTATTACAATTCACGACAACCCTTATTACAATTCACGACAGTATTACAACTTAGGAGGCTGACGCGAGATAATAAGGAACCTGGGTACTAGAATTGTGGCATATCGTCTTTGTTACGTATAATTGGAAATTAGAAAATGCGTAGAACGCGCAGTCATCAATGCCTGACAAAAGGAGCATTTTGTTTTAGAAGGAAAAATGAAGAATGAAAGTGTTAGATGACGTCAAGGACAACAATTTTCGCCGCTTGTCAGGTTTGAAGCTTAAGGCCTCGTTTACACGATACCGGATAGGATTTGGTGCCGATACAAAGACGTTGCGTTTCAGTATAACAAGAACAGTTTTTCGCGGCACAAAAGCCTACTAGTATCCGATATGTTTGAAACGGCACGAATAGTGTGCCGGAAAAATCGTTCCAATGTAAACAGAAGGCCTAACCGCTATGGTTTTTGCAACGGCACGAAAGCTATCCGGTATTTTTCTCATTTTTCATTTATTGTCTCTTGAAAGCTATCCGGTATAGTGTAAACGAGTCCCAAAAGTTTAAAAATTATCAAATTTTGCACCTAGAACCTTTACTTTAGATACTCAAAGTTTATCCGAACGGAATAGATAATTATTTTGTACAAAGACTCTTATACTACATTTTTGTAAATAGCTTTTAAATATTAGAATTCCTAGGATCAAAAGCTTGAGTAGAGCACTATTGAAACCTCCAACCATGTAATAAATGATTTAATCCTAGTAAAATTTCGTTCAAGGGAACAGTGTCTCCACTAATAAGTTTTGATAAACCTTTCGTGAAAATTACGACGAACAGATGCAAGTCACACTAATTCTAAGTATGATTGATAAATTTAAGTGTATTTCAGGATAGCAGATTTTCTCCTAAATCATTTTTCATGTAAAGCAATCATGAAAAAGAGATGGTTCGGAGTTGTTCCAGTGCTCCTGGTTTACTATATACCAGTTGTGGTGGTGTCGAGATTTTTAAGAAAAAGACAAAACCAGTAAATATGCTTAACTCGTACTTTTAAAACAGCCAGCATTTGTCTCTTTTTGGTTTTGTTGTAGCTCAGTGAAAACTAAATGTGACGACCCCTTTGCGGCAACCTCCGTAAGTTGACAATAGAAAACAATTTTTAAAAATATGTACTTACTATATATACCGACAGTTTTAGGGAGGATAATTATATTTTATCAGTGCGTTTCTTTGCCAAGCTTTTTCGGTAGCTTTTAAACGAATGCCAAGTTCCGCATGTAGAAAATCAATTTTTAGCTACAAGTTATGAAAAGAGTACTATATTACCATATATTTTGATTTCATAAAATCTGAGTTGTCTTTGTTTTTTTATTCATCAGTCATTCTAGGACCTGTTTGTTGGAACGTGGGTTAAGTATACCCCTGGTTACAGCCAAATTATTATAATCAAATTTGTTCATCTAGGAAAACAATCCAGTGCCTGGCTGTAACTTATTGTTAAAATACACTCGGCTTTTTTTTACAAAAAACGTTTGACCTGTACTAGCGCACTAAACAAATCAAATTGACGAAAGAAATAGTCCTGTATTAGCGCATTGAAGAAATCAAATAGACGAAAGAAATAATCCTTTACTTGCATGGGAATTAAACAAATCAAATTGACGAAAGAAATAGTCCTGTACTAGCCCACTAAACAGTTCAAATATACGAAAGAAATTGTCCTGTACTACCGCACTAAACAGTTCAAATATACGAAAGAAATAGACCTGTACTAGCGCACTAAACAGTTCAAATATACGAAAGAAATAGTCCTGTACTAGCGCACTAAAAAGTTGAGATAAAAGAAAGAAATAGTCCTGTACTACAGTCGCACTAAGGAGTTCAGATAAACGAAAGAAATAGTCCTGTACTACCGCACTAAAGAGTTCAAATATACGAAAGAAATAGTCCTGTACTAGCGCACTAAACAGTTCAGATAAAAGAAAGAAATAATCCTGTATTATCGCACTAAACAGTTCAAATATACGACAGAAATAATCCTGTACTACCGCACTAGACAGTTGAGATAATCGAACAAAATAGTCCTGTACTAGCGCACTAAACAGTTCAAATATACGAAAGAAATAGTCCTGTACTATCGCACTAAACAGTTCAAATCGAACGAAATAGTCCTGCACTACCTCACTAGACAGTTCAGATGAACGAAAGAAATAGTCCTGTATTAGCCCACTAAACAGTTCAAATATACGTAAGAAATAGTCCTGTACTATAGCACTAAACAGTTCAAATATACGAAAGAAATAGTCCTGTACTACCGCACTAAACAGTTCAAATATACAGAAATAATAGTCCTGTACTAGCGCACTAAGTAGTTCAAATATACGAAAGAAATAGATTTGTACTATCGCACTAAACAGTTCAAATATACGAAAGAAATAATCCTGTACTACCGCACTAGACAGTTGAGATAAACGAAAAAAATTGTCCCGTACTAGCGCACTAAGCAGTTCAAATATACGAAAGAAATAGTCCAGTACTAGCGCACTAAACGACAGAACTAGTCCTTTACTTGCGTGGGAATTAAACAAATCAAATTGACGAAAGAAATAGCCCTGTACTAGCGCAATAAACAAATCAAATTGGCGAAAGGAATAGTCCAATTTATAAATAAGGTTGAGGCTAAAAAATGCCAAAGTTTAAGAACAGGCTAAGAATGAATATCTCAGGTTGAGAGTAAGAAAGGAACGTTCATTTCTTTAAATGTTGAAAATGGAACGGAGAACCCCTACTAAATTTCGTGAGAGAGTAGTACAATTTCACATTTGACGTTGGTAGGCAATAGCAATGTATTTGGGTACAGCAACAACAACAGCAACAAATTCGGCTTTATTTCACTTCAGTGAATGACTTAATTATAATTATAATGAAAAAATTAGTTTAGAAAGAGATAGGTGCTGGCTACCTGGAATAACCATAGGGGCTAAACGGGCCACGTAGCCAGAACTCTTGTTTGATTGCAAATGATTGGCCGGTACATATATGAACTGAGTTAGAAGTTGGGACCAGCCTTTCAGTGAATACCCTGGGTACCAGAGGCAAACAAGCTAGATATACGTAAGAAAATAAATATACGGCCGGTTGAAAGGAAACGAGCGGAGACGCTAAAGAAACGAGCGGAGACGCTTCGCGCACTTCAGGCCTCACGCTCGTTTCGCCGGCCGTATATTTTTATTTATTTTAGGAGCGAGTTGCCTCTGGTACCCAGGGTACATGTAGTCCTATTACATATACAAATATCCTTGGCGTGACTTTAATTTTTATGGCACGCGTTTGATCTTATTATGACACGACATCAATTTTCGGCACATGCCAAATTATTTTGGTACGACTTTAGTTTTTGGCACGTGTCCAGTTTTTTCGGCACGAGTTTAGTTTTTTGACACGAATTTAATTTTCGACACGAGTTTAATTTTTTGGCACGAGTTAAATTTTTCGACGCGAGTTTAATCATTTTGGCATGACTTGTCGGCCCTTAACTAACTGCGCTGCCTTTATATTATATTATATTACACTAAAATACACAAATAAGTTACGGTTTGATCTGTAGTCAAGAAAGAAGTTTTATAACATTACTTCAAAATCCCAATTGGACATCTCACGGCCATGTCAGGGCAGTTGTTGTTCGCAAACAGACAGATCGAAATACGGATTGTACAGAAATTTTACTTCTTGCCGCTTAAATTACAATAGCTCTATTGTCTGCTTTCTGATGAGAATCAATAGTCTGTAAAAGTATTACTCCTTCGCCTTAAGAACAAATTCATCTTTTTGAGCGCTTAACCAAATAGGGTATCCCAAATCTATAACACTAAATAATGTACATATAACCTTAGTCAAATTGCAAATACTACTACACGCCTGATATTCATAAAGTTTCCTGCAATATAGCCAGTGTTGACCTAAAACAAAAAGTCCATACCAAAAACAAAGTTCGTTCCGAAAAAAATTAAACACGTACCGAAAATATAAAGTCGTGCCAAAAAACTTTGGCACGTGCCGAAAAATTGAAGTCGTGCCAAAACAAAGTCAAACGCGTGCCATAAGAATTAAAGTTACGTCAAGGAATCATAAGTGGCACTAACTGGGCTCCGTAGTATTGGCAGTTAAGAATCGATATTTGCGTTAATTGGTTGCGGTGCCTTACATTTCAAGATGGCGGCACCCGCTAAATTCAAACTCAAAATGAAATAGGCAAAATAAGTTACTTGGCATTAGACTATCGACTTATAGCTGTACCAAAGTTCTCTAATTGAGAGCAAAATTGTGTTTTAGAATACAAATCCTTTAATTATAGCGTTTTACAAGTTAGTAACAATTAGAAAAAATAATAACACGTCAATTCGTAGTGATAAGGAATACGAGACCGAAAGACTTAAAGAGTTAAGAAATACAAAGACCCAAAGAGTTAAAAACGCTAGTAAGAAAGGGAACAAAAATCTACGACTAGAACGCTCCGTCCTCCACTTAAAAAGAGTAAAATTTCCACTGTTCCTATTATTTATCGTTAACGTTCGTAAGCCAAAAATTGGTCGATCAATTATTTAACTGGTTGATTAATTGCTTGCTTCATTGCTTGATTGATTATGGATAAGAAAAATGAAAACGTGTTAGAACCAAAACATTGTCTGTGACTGAGCTGTTTTTCTTATGAACAAATTCAAACTGATTCATTCAACAGAGCAGTGAAGAACACAAGAGGAAAGAGAAAAACTGTCGGCGACTGCTAACTTCCATCCGTCGTCTGCGCATGACAAAAGATGATGATGAAAGTGACGCCCGCGGTGATTTAAGTTCAGCGATAGTGTCCTCCGTCGCATCAGCGGGGACGGAGACTAACAACAATAAGCCAACGGTTTGTACTCTTACTGAAAGAATTGTGAAGCTAAAAAGGTGTTGATTGTTTGTTTTGAATTTTTATAAGTTCTGAGGGCTTTGTATAACTTTTGCCTCTCTCGATTGTAGTTGAAAAGATCGTTCTCTACCAGGGAATACACACCTCGCAAAACGCCAACGCTTTCCAAATCGATGAGCGAAGATAGGACAACAAAAATGAAGGTACATGGGCATCATTTATTTGTTTACCGATACAATCTACACGATTACTAAGTAATTATGAACAAAAGAAAAAAAATATGTGTATATATATATCTGAGATTATTATCAGACATCAGTGGCGCGAATGGCTCTTATGAATGTAGACGCTAAGTGTAACAAATGAATCTTGATTTTGCAGCTATTTCGCAGAAAGAAGCGTAAAAATACTTTGAACGAGGTAAGTTTACTTTAATCTTTCATCTCGTAAATATGTTAAAACGGCATATATGTCTATTTTTCCGATATTCTTGATCGAATTACAAACTGAAGTTACAGAGCAAAATGATTAGAAACCATTGTTTTTGCTCGCAGTTGCATAGCAAAGAAGACCATTGGGAGTGTTCGAAGAAGTGTCAAGTGTGAGGACCGTTATTTTATGAGTCAATGAGTCAATGAGCCAATGAGTCACCTATGAGTCAAGTGAGCTGGTCAACGGTTAGGGTTAGGGTTAGGGTTAGGGTTAGGGTTAGGGTTAGGGTTAGGTTAGAAATGAAAAGAGAAAAAAATAGAAAAATACTCCTCTGACTCATTGACTCATGACTCATTGACTCATGACTCATTAGACTCATGAATAAATTGATCTCGTCAAGTGTAACACTACTCTCCGTAAAATCTCTATTAAGCTTCTCTCTAATAAGTTTCCTTTTCCTGTAAACTAAAAGCACATGAAATAGCACTGCATTGCTCCTTCGCGTCATATATTTGGACAAGTAAAAAAGAGTTGGTTAGCGTCCCAGCCCGACCATTAAAAAATCCCCCGACCCAATTTTTTCAGTATATTTTTATTTTTGTTATTTTTCTTTAAAAATTCGTATAACTAGCTTAACTGCACAAGTTGGTCGATTATTAGTTGGTCGGTATTTAGATTTTCCTGCCCAACACCTGCCAAAATCCTTCAAAATATGACCAAAGCTGTGAGCGCGCCCGTCCCCGCGCAAATTTTTTTTTTCTCCTCCCTCCCCCAATGTCTTTGAGCTTCCGCCAGCCATGTGTGCTAAATATTTAAACTGGCATTTCAGGATAGAGTAGCTTTAACAATAGCTTCAAATAGGAAACCATTTCTATGAAAGCGTGGATGCTTAAAAAAGAAGACCTCCCTCCCTACAATAAAAATTTGGGAAAAAAGGACGCTATGCCAACGTAGTTTTTTTTACTTGGCGCTATAGTGGCGGTTCTTAGTTCCATTTTCAAACATTTTGTCAATTAATAAAGAAACATTCCTTCGTAGTCTCAGCATAAGGTCCATGGACCGTTTCTCGGCCTCAACCTTCTTATAAAAAAGTTCTTATAAGAAAGACTGTACTAAAATAAAGTAAGAGAATACGACAACAACCTAATAAGTTAAACTTTTTACACAAATACTAAAAGTTTACAATAAAACGTTCTAACTAAAGTAGGCTAAAACATTACTAAAATACCATCTAAAGCTATTCATTCTGCATTTCCTGTGTCAATAGGGCGATTTCAAGAGAACCATTAAACTTAACAGACATCTGTCAGACTTGGTGGCCTACACACGGTCGAGTTCCTTTAGGGGTCTGGAGCTACAAAAAGACGGTAGGTATTATCATAAAAACAATAAAACAACAACATTATATGTATTAGTATTGTTTTTAGTAGTAGTATTAAAAAAAGTCTTTTTTAATATCACTAAAGAACAGAGGAATTACTTACTCCTGTTAAAATGCGGAATAAAACCAAGGGAAATGTTCAATAAATTGTTGCGATTGACAAGAGTTCTTCCTTTCAAATGAAAAAGGATTGGTTGTGGAGATTACCAATTGATTTGCAAAACCTCTTTGCTTGGAAACCATTTCTGATAAATCTAGTTTTCTTGAAGGACCATAAGTTCAGAGTATTGCAGTAGTGTTATGACGGTTTGATAAAAATCTTGCTGATACACTGCATGTTCAATACATCAGGAAACTAAATCAGCTGAATTTTTGGAGCATGGGATAGGGATAGAATGGGGTATAAACGGTGTTGAATTGAATTTACATATATTGTATGGATTATGTTGGGATAGATCTGGAGAAGAATAAGGTTTGATCTTATTAGGAGTTTAGATGAGAATGGAACGGAAGGAAAGAGTTGAATTGCATTTAATGGGCTGCGGTGGGAGGGTAAGGGATGAACGGGACAGGAAATGATTGAATGGAAGGGATGTAATAGAATGGAATAAGATATATAAGAGTTTGTGATTCATTTCAATATGATTACATGCATTGCCGTAATTCTTCAACCTACACCAGAATACCACTGGGAAGTAGTCACGATTCCAGAGGCTAAAGTGTACCGCTATGTCGAGACGAAAGGAGAGCAGTTTGTTCGCTACACCAGCTCCAAGCTTTGCCGCATTTATCCGGCTGGCTACAGAATCGACTCAAGCAACCCCAATCCACAGACTTTCTGGAACTGCGGCTGTCAACTGGGTGAGTAATCTGGCTGGTATTTCTCAGTTTGTTGATGCTTGGAACCGGAATCCCGAGTTCGAACTCAATCTCCACTCGGATCTGTACTTAAACCCAGTAGTCAATCTCTGCCACGTTTGCACAAAGCCAACTTGAGTATTTCCTGCCAGTTAAAGGTTTTGACCACTTTACTTTCAATTTTGTTGTTAATTGACATATTCAACTACAGTGCCCAGAGTGGATTTAAACTATATTTATGTATAATTTACAAAGTTTTCGTTATTGTTATTGATATCGTTTGTGTTATTATTATCAATGCTATTTGTTGAATTGTCTATTTACGTTTGCTTGTCTTCACAGTTGCTCTCAACTATCAAACCGACGGCCGCATGATGCAAACCAACAGAGGACGCTTCAGGGGCAACGGGAACTGCGGATATGTACTGAAACCTGACATCATGTGCACAGGTACATTATTTGGTAGTATGCATGATCTTAAAAATGATGATGAAGTACACTTTACAGTAAGGCATTTACTATCAAACAAAGATACTGTAATTATCAATTGGTAAGCCTTCTGAAAAGCTAAGTCTAATGGTACATTGTTTTCAATAACGTTTTTATAGGTTTTTGTAAACATTTGTGTTTATTTGTACGAAATTTTTAGTCATGCGTTCAGAAATTTCCCTTGCTATTTGTGCGTGCCTCCTTTCACAGGAGAGGTCAAGTTTGATCCGATGACTCGCAAGGAAGTTCCACGGACATCGCGGAAACTACTTCAAGTGAAGGTAAGTCGCTAAACAAAATGCATACATGGCAAAAAATGTAAGGGACCGGTTATTACATATATACTAGATGAAGATGGAGGAAAAGCAACATGTCCTTCTAGGCATTTTGACCCCCTTCAAAAATATTAGGGTAACTCTCTTAAACTCAAAACTATTTTCACATTCCGCAAACAGGTTCAATATGTCCCATTGCGAACACAATGTTATTCTTAGAAATGCATTTTAATCAGCCGAAAACGTCTTAAATGAGTTCCGTCTCGTAGGATAAAACGAGCAGTGCAGTTTACTGGTGATAGACTGCTTCGTTGCGTCCTTCAGGCAGCTCAACTTTGTCGCTGCTTCGATTACTGCATAAACCTGCAAATTATATTTAAAAAACGTGGATAATTTGTTCAGACACGTGGCATTTAGGACTACAAGCGAAAGCTAATTGAAATCAAACGTCTCTCATATCTGCAAGCTGGTAGCTGCTTCCAAAAGTGACGCAGAGATAGGCTTCAACTCGCGGCCACCGAGTTCAAGCTAAGGCTTGAGTAAAGACTGGGCGCCACATCCGGATGCTGGGTCCAAGTACAGCCCCAACTCAACTCCATTATTACTTCCGGTTGCCTTGCACTTGTCACTGTAATGGGTTTTTTTTTAAATTTCGAGGAGTTATCTCTTGTAATTATCCGTTTCAGAAAAGCAATGTGAAAACTAAACGCATGGTTATCCACTTTTTTTTTCATTTTCAAGTTTTATTTCAGTCAACAGACAAATAACGTTACTCTCGCTTCTTGGTATCGTAGGTAATCAGTGGACAACAACTTCCCAAACCAAAGGACAGTATTCTAGGGGACAGGGGAGAGGTTGGTGTTGGTACTATTGTCACTAGAAGGGTTTTGTTTTGTTTTTCTTATTCTGAAGTATCGCTGTACAGGTCTTTCCAGCTACAATATAGAACTGATATAGGGCTGGTGGATAAAAACTTGCTATGAGAGTAGAACAGCTAAATATAAGAAGTAACATCTCTTCTTCTCATTCACAAAACTTTTATATGCACCGTGATTCTTCTTAAAACGTCTTCTCCGTTTGGCAAAAAACTACTATGAACAAAAGTCAAATATCTTCAAAACTTAGTTAGTTTAAATCTACCAAAACTATCTCGTCTTCCTCCAGATAATTGACCCTTATGTCGAGGTGGAGGTCATAGGTATTCCAGCAGATAACATGAAGTACAGGACCAAAACTGTCGTTGACAACGGTGAGTTGTAGACATCTCACTTAAAACTCATAATTGTAGGTTTAAAAGTAAACTTTTATGGTTATTCTATAGCTTTTTTCATGCATTATCTGATACAATAATAAGCCAGTTCACAATCATATATTCGTAGAGTAAAGTAAGAAATTTTTGGTGCCCAAAACCCTTGTTTACGTTTTTCTGTTTGTCGTTTATCTTCTTTTAGAAGCTATCGATCTTTTTGCCTTCTTCATGCTTAGAAAATTGCGAGGGTCCACCAGCTGAAGCCCTAACCGTGTTCTGCGCATGACTGTGAAACTGGCATGTTATCTGTTTCTTTGCTTTCACTCCTTTTGTATTCCCTCTCCAACCATTTGTCTTTTTGCTGCAATCTTTAGTCACAAAGTAGGATCAAAACCTCTCGATTGACATATTGCAATTATTTTTTTAGGTTTCAATCCAGTATGGGAAGAAACAATGAAATTTGTAATAAAATTCCCCGAGCTCGCCCTGTTGCGTTTCGCAGTCTGGGACGAGGACCCGATTGGACGAGACTTCATAGGCCAGTTTACAATTCCTTACACCAGCATAATGCCAGGTAACATTGCCTTTTTACCATATAAAGGAAAAGCAATGAGTCAATGGTTTAGAATATCAACTGAGACCTTAGAAAAAAAACGCACTTGTCTTCAGTTTTGAAGCTAAAATATTTAACTGCAATTGTTATTAAATCAGGAATAAATGTATTAATGAACGGATGGTACGTTTTATCTGTTGTTATTATATGGCAAAGATACTTCGTGCGTTTTCATTGGTTCTTGAGCGGTCTGAATCTGTTATTGTTGATGACCTACGCGCGCGCATAACCGAATGTGCGAAGTAAAAAAATTTCTGTCTGAACGGTGTTATTGGCGTTTTTAGAAAAAATGCCATATAATAAAATACTTATTAACCTCGAACGTCCGGTCGTTAAGGGAAATATCAAACTTCGGCCTTGACGCATTGACCTCACTATCGCTCGGCCAATACAGCAAGGCCTCCGTTTGATATTTCCCATACAGACCTCACTCTCGGTTAATAAGTAGTTAGTTATATTGTATGTATGACGTGTCTTCGTAGGTCTGTATGTAACTATATGTGTAAGTTTGTATCTGTGTATTTATGTATG
>JAOEHT020157530.1:0-11837 GCA_025448195.2 Parazoanthus atlanticus
AACGCCAAACTGCTTCTTTGCGTTTTCATGCTTTTTCGACTTAATATGCTTTTTGATGGTACTTTCCTTCTTGCTAAGCTGTCCCATGCACACACACGGGGTGGGTCTTTGCCCCCACGGGAACTTCGCTTCTGCCCCGGGAGCGGTGGAGGATTCGACCGGGCTTTTTTTCGCTCTCTAGCAATTTCGGCCTTTTTTGCATTTGAAACAGCAAGACTCGCTCCAGCTTGAGCGGCTTTTTCAAGGGGACCATCTTCTGACGAATTTTCATCGGACAAATCTTCATCTTCTGGCAAACCTTGCAGTTCAACATGATTTCATCAGCTCGTTCCCAGTCCTCCACTGTTTATATGGATATCCGCTGACCGCTGGTTGGATATTTGGAATTCGAATGACAACATTCACCCTCCAAAAAGGGTTTTTAAACAATTACATTGTATTTTCTCTCTTGCAATTACAATAAAAACACTTAAAAAGCTAAAATATTGCCCAAAGTAAAAAAAGATTCTGGCAGGAAAAAAGTTGCTCACGAGCCAAAAAGTTGCTCGTAAAATGAAAAGTTGCTCATAAAGTTGCCGGCAACTTGTGGACAGGCCTAATTTTGCTTAACCTCGGATTTATTTTTTATTGAAATAAATTGCTAGGATATTATCACTGGCACATTCAACAGAGGTCTCGTGACTTCCTATCGCGTGGCCTTTCCAGCACAACAAAAACCAATCAAAAAGCAGCATAAAGACGAGATTTACATTAATTGCAAAACTTAACGCAAATTTCATAAAAATGCTTAAAAGCTTAATCACGACTACCACCAGCGTTCAAATTAATTCAAAGTTATACCACGTGACTTGTAATTGTCACCAGATTACAGCACAAGATTAGCCAATCGTAGCACAGCAACTGCCGAGTTGTCAAAATGGCCCCAAAATGGCACATTTTCAACATTTTGGGATTTCAAAGCTTAATTATGGCTAACACAAGCGTTTAAATTAATTCAAAGTCCTACCACGTAACTTGTAAATGTCACAAGATTACAGCACAAGATTAGCCAATTACAGCACAGCAACTGCCGAGTTGCCAAAATGGCCCCAAAATAGCACATTTTCAACATTTTGGGATTTCAAAGCCTAATCACGGCTATCACACGCGTTCAAATTAATTCAAAGCTATACCACGTGACTTGTATTTGTCAGAAGATTACAGCACAAGATTAGCCAATCACAGCACAGCACAGCAACTGCCGAGTTGCTATAATGACCCAAAAATGGCACATTTTCAACATTTTGGGATTTCAAAGCTTAATCACGGTTATCTCAAGCGTTCAAATTAAAACAAAGAAATTCATGTTCCTTTTAGTCATGAAGCAGTGTTCTGGGCTTACCGAAATGAGACTATATCTTTCATATTTGTACTTTCTTCAACTTAGATGTTTGACAATCTACTTCCAGTCGATGTTCGTTAAACCGGCTCAAATTATTTTTTCTAAAAATTTCGTCTTTATTAGCCATGTAGCGCTACTTCGTTCCAAATCTTATATAACAGTTGTGCCTATTCATTCAGTGTTCTATGCTTTCGAAACAGATAGATTTAATTTAAAATCGCAGTTTCATCAACTTTTGTAAGTTTGCTTTCTTCCAAATTCGTCCGAAATTAGTTTAATTTTATTTTAATTGAAAGTTTGATGTTTGCAAAGTTTTGGTTTGGAGTAAGAATGATTCTAAAGAAATACAATATTTCGCCTCTATTTCAGAATCATAATTAGAAGTAACTTGGCAGTTTTTTTTCCCCTTTTGTTGGCAATTTTGAAAACATATTTTAAGGAACTGCACTGAAAAAAAAGTGTTTCAGCGCCTCTTTACATGGAGCGAGTTGTCCCGGCAAGCCGGGATTTCTTCCCGGCTCTATTGTATTTTGCCTTTTCGTTTACATGTAGGCGGGCTATCCCGGCTTGCCGAGTTTCCCGTCTCGGCGATTCCCGTCTACCCAAACGGTCCCAGAAAACAATGCTACAATGCTAATTTTACAAGAAAGAACAGTGCACAATCATTAGTGGGGTGGGTACAAACCGTAATGAGATTCGGACAATGGATTTTCCTTGTCGCAGTGATTTTAAGATGAGATAAAGTCACATGCATTGTGCATAAACAATAGTGTTCGGAAGATTGTTAATGATGAATTGTCTAAGACATTCGTTGGAGCACCGCCTTTTGGGACCGTTTGGGTAGACGGACTCAGTCCTTTTGTAGTCTCAGGAGTGACGAATGTATTCAGTTTACATTAAACATTGAGTTTGAGAAGGGACCGGAATGGATCCGGACATTTAGTCGAGTTTTGATTATAAAAATTTAGTTATGAACGGAGGCTGGGTTTACTAAAAGATTCGATTGGAACTTATAGATACCTCTGTAAGAGGTCGGCGCAGTTGATGCTTAGATCAATTTCATTGAATAAAAGCTTCTTTAACAATTCGAACAAGTTTCGAAAATAGAGTAAAGTTCATTCAAACTTTCGTTTGTAGAGTAGAAACTTTTTCTTTGCAAACTGGCTTGAAGGGCTACAGGTTTTTGTGTTTTTTAAACCCGCTTGCACCCAATAGAGTGCAATAGAGACAGGGTATACACAAGGGCCGGGCCCGCAAGTTGCTTCGCAGTCCCAACTAAACACTTTGTAGAATTCGACATAAGGTCGAAAAAATTAGAAAAGTAATACGTGCGAATAAATTTAGTGCCCGAAGGCTTGCGTACACCCTCAGTCGCGGAAATCCCGCGTCAGCGGACAGTTGTTCATCTGATCATCGATCCACACCATGTCGTGATCGAGATCACTCGTTTGCATGTGGGATGCCGTATGACGTCATCTGTTTGAATTCTAGTAATTATACATGTAGCAAGATTTGTGCTCGCTTAGTCGTGAAACGCTCTACCAGGCTTACTTGACTGAGACAACATCTTTCGTAAACTACTCCTTGCTTGCAAAATGCGAACGAAACTGATACATAAACACAACGTGGTCTACGTTAAACATTTAGTTAGAAAAGAGAACGGAATGGATTTTCAGTCGAGTTTCAAGTAGAAAATTCGGGGATGAACGGAGGCTGTATTTACTAAAAGACTCGAATAGAATATATAGATTCCTCAATGAAAGGTCGGCGCAATTGATGCTTAGATCAATCTCACTGAATAAAAAGATGTTTTAAAATTCGAACAAGATTTGCAAATACAATGAAGTTCATTCTATCTTTCATTTGTATAGTACGTACGGAAATGGAAGAAAAGAAGAATTTTTCTTTACAAACTAGCTATAAGAACGTGTAGTTCAGACATAAATCTGATCATCGATCCACACCATGTCATGACCGAGGTCACTCGTTTACATGTGGGATGCCGTATGACGTCATCTGTTGGAATTATGTAGTCTTTTGAGATGTTTTACCCCCTCCCCCCCAAGACAAAAACCCTGACTGTGAAATTGTAGTTATTAAACCTGTATCAAGATTTGTGCTCGTTCTAGTTGTGAAACAGTTTGCCAGTAAGTTTTCGATTTTACGTTTCAAAGCTAGATATATTCCCGTCGTTAATTAGAAATAGGACTGAATAGACTAAACTTTGTATTATTTGCCGCAGTTATGGAACAAGAGTGCAGAAGGGATGCGCCGATGTGTAAACAAAGGTCCTGGACCCAAGAGTTTGGCTGTTCACTGGGAGCAGAAAGAAAAGGCTTGAAGAACCATATTTAATAATTCTGGTGCAGACAGTGCGAACTTGGTAATGTTTCAGTTCAACTAAACTTTGCTTTAGCATCACCATGATAACTCTCGTCCTGCTTAATTTTCCAACACCGTTGTTTTTAAATGACTGTTGTAAAAATTCTCAACTTTAAAACTTTGAGACCTGAATAGTTTCAGTTGAAACTAACAAACTCTTTGACAATGTTGTGATTCTGTGTGAATGAACACACGGCATTTCCACGGGCATACATTCCTCTCCTTCGATCTCTAGGGAGCAGCAAGAGGCAGTGATAAATAAGATTTTGAATTTTCAATTTATTGTTCCCCGATGAAGATCCAGAGTTACGATCAAAAATTTGGGCATTTCAAATTTAACGTTTACTCTTTTATCAACATTTCGTCAATGTAGTTTTAACCGATAGATTAGTTTCAATCCTTTTTCACATTTTAAAGTTGTGAAATATTTCTGAAAATGGATTCGACTCCAGTCAAAGTTTGGATACTCATGGATTTTACAAGTTTGTCTTCAGCAGGACGAGGGTTAATTATATGTATTACTTGGTATCTTGACTGAGTGTTGCAATAGTTTAACCTGTATCGGAATTCGTGCCGCTCGATCATATCAGTGTTACCGAACTGAGATAACAACTTTAATTATTACTCTTACTTTTTTCTTCAACTTATGAAACTCTGCTTCAGTGAGATTTGTTGAACCAAAATTAGCTTTTCTGAACATTGTAATTTGCATTTAGATTTGTATCGTTACTCTTGGTTCAAAATGCAGAGACAACAGTCTCACTCGGGGCCAGCTTTTGAATTATTTTATCAAGTTTCGAAGGTTTGTTTTTAGATTCAGAGTGCAGATATTTTCGAAGCTTCTTCGACTCTTGAAATTTTACGTTCTAGTCATTAAATTCTTTGCTGCGGAACAACATCCTTAATGTATGTTCCAGAACAATTAATATCAACTGTGAGTTACTTTTGATTTCTTCAATATTTGTAAGTATTCTTTCTGCGAAATTAGTCGGAAGTTGAATTTGATTAAGTTTAGTTTAGCTGAATAACAGTTGTCTTTCAAGACACAAATGACTTGGTATTTGTAGTTTCTTCAACATTTGGCTTTCGTTACTTTTGACTTTGTATTTTTGTTCACCTGCGTGAAAGAAAAGATGTAAAACAAACGCTTCACACCTTTGAGGAGTAAAAGATTTACGATTCCGTTCCTAGCTCGTTCTACCGCCTCCAGAGTAATTCAAGTCACAATCTCATAATCTCTTCTGAATGTGGGATGGGGTTTGACGTTCCAAGTTATTGGAAAGGCTCAAAACGCGTCTGAGCATGAGCAGTTGTGACCAGAGACAACTGCTCATGCTCAGACGTGTTTTGAGCCTTTCCAACAACTAGTGACGTCAAACCCCATCCCACATTCAGAAGAGATTATGAGATTATGACTTTAATCATTTCTTAAGGTTGGTGGGGTGGGGGAAAACAAAGGTGGGGTGGGTTTGAGGAACGAGCTAAATAGCAAGAATGTAACAGAAAATGCAATAAATAAAGTTTACTTTAATTAAGCGTTGTCGTTCCCTTCCATAACATTCCAGTTCATTCCACTTCACACCTTTAAGGAGCAAAACATGTAGCATTCCGTTCCTGCTCATCCCAATGCGTTTGGGTGCCCCACCCTCCTCCTCCAGAATAATAGAGCAAGTTTCGAACGAAGCCAGCTCGTTCCTCAAACCCGCACAACCTTTGGTTTCCCCGAAAATTTCAAGTCATAATCTAATAATGTACTTTGAATGTGGGATGGGGTTTGATGTCACAAGTTGTTGGAAAGGCTCAAAACGCGTCTGAGCATGAGCAGTTGTGACCAGAGACAACTGCTCATGCTCAGACGTGTTTTGCGTCTTTCCAACAACTTGTGACGTCAAACCTCGTCCCACATTCAGAGTACATTATTAGATTATGACTTGAATTTCTTCCAAACTTCTTCCGAGCTAGCTTCGTTCGAAACCCTACATCTTTTGCTCCCCAAAGATGTGAGGCTTTGTTCTTCACCCGTTTTTCTGATGCTTTAATAAAGTTTACAAGAATGAACCAGTGTTGTTGTCGCTCCTTCCAGAAGATTCCAGATATCAAAAATCAAAGAACGAGTCGAAATTCATAAGTACTTTATATTATTTTTAAAAACTATATTTCTAACCAGAGCAAAGTAAACGATCAAATATGATCGGTTACGTTGTGGAGTAACAACAAAGCATTTACCGAGTTCCTTCGAATGTGAATACCAGCTGTTCTGACCCGACTTTTGATAAAATTCGTTCAAAGTAAACTCGAGTGAAGCAAATGGTTGCTAAAATTGATATCAACACTAATATTGCTTAATCTTGCTTCGCTCGAAACCCTACATCTCTTTCCCTCAAAGATGTGAGTTTTAAAACCACAATAAAGTTCACAAGAAATGAAGCGTTGTTGGTATCTTGTACTTTATTTCTCTAATACTGTTTACAGCAAGAATGGCAAAAGAGAAGACTGAACTCTATCTTACTGCGCCATGTTACTATCCAATACTGTCATCAATAGTAGAGGCAAAATTGTAAGGGAAGAACTCTATCTGTACTTTGGAAACTATAGTTCTGACAAGATTAAACTAAACAGTCAGACATGGATCAGTTGTGGAGTAACAACAAGACAATTACAGAGTTCCTTCGAATGTAAATACTAGCTGTTCCTACCCAACTTGTTGTCAAGACAAACTATGATGAGTTGGTGATAACGGCCTAATATTATTCACAAATTTGTTGCTAACATCAGATGCTGATCGTAAAAGATCTCCGAAGTATTCTGGTATAATCGCTAAGAGTGTAAAAGCCATTTCTGTCTACTCTGTAGAATTGACATTAGATTAAGAAATTAGAGCTGGAGAAAGCAATCGTGAAAAAAAAACATAGTCAGCTGTGAAATATTTCCATAGCAGTTAAAAGCAAAAGGGATCTTTCAAACCAATTCCAAACTATTCAACATTTGCGACCAAGTCAGTATCAGCTGTAAGTCCAGCACAAGTTAGGCTAATTCGTTTGCTTCTAGCTTGAAAACTTGATTAATTTTTCAATTTTCCAAAAAGAATGGAAATGCTACATTCATTACTATTTTCCGCAAGGAAAAAGACAATCAAGAGACTGACAACTGTATGGAGTCCAACTATGAACTGTGTTGTGGAGCACAGCCAGAGCAGCGAGATGAATAATCAAACTGACAACACTCCTCATATATTTTCCAGTCATGCTGGAATCACAACCATTTGAAAGCTAATCAACACTATCACAAATAGAACAAAGCTACAAGCCGTTATGAATACGCTTTCCGACTCTCACTTCGTTACGTCGGAAAGCTTCAATTTACTTAACATGCACCTAACGTATGGCATGAATTGTTTGCGGGGTTTAATTTGCGGATTTTCGGAAATTCACAAAACAAATTCTGCCAAAGCATTTATTCCGATTCCAGAATATACCACTAGTTTTAGCCCAAGGAAAAGAAATACTTGCTTTCCGTGTCTGTAAAATTTGCATTAGGATTCTAACTTTTGTTTTGTTACACATATTATTAAACAGCAGGCATTTTCTTTAAACAGTTTTAGATATGTCCATGAAAAACTTGGAGTTCTCACGGGCATCTCTGCCATTGTTAAGACATCTTGGGAGCCACAACAAGAAACAGCGAATTTGAATTTCAAATTATTGTCCCGCGAAGAACTGGAACCAGAGATACATGTACAGTTCGGAAATTTGGGAACTCGTTTTAAAAAACTTTGCGAATAATTCATTATTTTAGGAAGTTTTTAAATATTTTTTAATCTAGATCAGCTCAAACTTTTACTTTTAAACTTTTCGATCTTCCTACCTTTTTCCATAATTTTTGCTAAGTTCACAATTTATTCGCTCGGCGTAAAATAAATTCTTCCGAATCGTGAAAAATAAAAAAACGCGAGTTAAACCTCATAATTCACAAATCCGCAAAAGCAAACTCCCGTAAAATGTCATGCAACTGTAATATGGACAGAGCAAAAACAGTATCGCTTTTTTGGACTTTGGTACTAAATTTGGTGGACAAACTTCATTTTGGTCAAAGATAATATATCAAAAGTCAGAAGAAATTGATGAGGCGCTTGTGATAAACAGGGCCTTCAATTAATTAACTCACTTTATTACCAATTTGTTACATAAATTACCTTTGGAAGAGGTGTTCTTTTAATCAGCAGAAAAAAAGCCTTTTCCCTTAATTTCTTTCAACTGTTCTATAACTGTTTGTGTTTTCTCAGGAGTATGGGACCATGGTAAGAAAATTAAATATATTCAAAGCTTTGTGATGCACTTTACGCATGTAAATCTCAAAACAGCCTTGTTACCGTTTTTCGCTCTGTCCGCTATACGATATAATAGAAGACTTTATAACATGATTTCACGCTAAACGTACATACTGCGTCCGCGTAAATTACAGCCTACAGGCAACAGTTTGCACCGAGCCAGTTGGTGCGATGTTAATAGCATCTGCTGTGTTTAGTTGTTCCCTTGTTGGACTTGTACGTTGTTGGCTCGAGCCGCTACAAAAATATATTAAACAATATTAAAACTACAATACGAAAAAGGAAACATAAAAATAACAAAAAAATAGAAGTGCGTCTTCTCGTTGTGATGGGAAAAAAAAGACTAAAAAGTCTCCTCCGGGATTCGAACTCCGCACCCTGCCAACGCAAAATCCAAGCAGCAAACCACTCGGCCAAGTCGCATATTGATGTACATAAACAGTAATTTATAGTACAGAATATTTGTGTCGTATGCACTTTTGACGTTATCGTTCAGAACATTTTTGCATTTTAATTTATTATCTTTTGAGGACTGGAATATACCACGACCATAGAAAATACTGCAAATTATGTATCAAAAATGCATTTCCTTGAAAACTATCAAGTGAAAATTTAAGTTTTGCAAGAATTTCCGTAAATTTAAAACAAGAAGTGTTTATTTTCTTCTCAACCGTATTTTTTCTTTCAAGCACATATATGAATATAAAATTTATCTTCAGATTCTGCCAGTCAGTTCTAATGAGCACAGGAAACAATTCAAAGCTATGTTTGTTGCAAAAATGAAATGTGAGCTTTCAAAGAAATAAATCATTGGATAAATAAAATGTAGAAGGTAAGATTTAAGCCTACCTGGCCTGGGGAACGAATGACTCTCCCCAAGCCCTCCCCACCCATCTCATTTAAAGACACATCGGCCTCGCCTCATGTTTCTCTTGTACTTCTCTCGCGCTCTACAACTTCAGGAGTATATCACAGTCTATAAGGTCCGGCTGTGTTTTAGAAGGCATCTTGAAGTAAAGCGGCCTTTGAAACAGGTCTAATAGGTATGAAAACCGTCTCACCTCCACATGGCAACTCGTCTTGTAGCACTCTTGGATACATTGGGAAAACTACTCAGATTAACTGTGTTGCCTTGGTTAGCACTTGTTTCTACATTTCCCTTCTCAGAGACAGTATACATGTATCCAGCTGAACGCAAAAGTCAAGGTGTTTGCCTTTTGACCCCCTAAAACCGTAAAAGACAAAGGCCGACAAAGTTAAAGACAATATTCGGAATTATCTTTACTGGTACACAATTAAAACTTACGTGACAAAGATGTCCTAAATTATCGTACTTGGCAAAAGGTAGCATATCCAGCAAACTTAAACAAAAGATGTTAAGAGTGGTTTAAGGACTTGCGATCATCAACAACCATGATCCTTTGCGCAGAATGTCTCAGTTTTCATGGTCCATGAAATTAAGCTGAAGACGTGACTCGAACATATCCAAACTATTAAACTATTAATGTCGTCGCGGAGGAGAGGTCGTCCACCAACGGGTTAAAACCTAACGAAGATCTATTTGATTCACCAAAGGAACACGGTAGTCCATTGCAAGTCTTCATCTTAAATGTAAATGAACTTCTACAGGTGATATTTATGTGACACTGGTAAGATTTAAATTCCGTGTTTTGTATATTGCATGTACATTTTTATACGAGTCGTTTTGACTCTTCAATGCAATGTGCCTTAACCCTCTCTTTTGGGTGGCCTATTTTTTCCTTCCCATCCAGTGTTGGGGGGGAGGGAGAGGGGGGTTTGTTTTATACAACCATATAACCCCCCCCCCACTCAAAAAAAAACACATAAAAAACAAAAAAAAACAAAAAAACGCAAGTGATTTTCCAATTCCCCGCCCAAAATAAACGGAATCAGATGGTCGGCCCATAAGTATGAACAACGACCCACCTTCACACTGCCACTCGTCTTGTAACAATTAATACCCAGTGGCAAGACCTCTCCGTTTAACTTCCACATATTGACACTTCTTGAGTACCTACTCCTCATTCTTGGAGGCAGTGTTTGGCTTTACACGTCACGTTGGCCTTCCATTTGCCTGAAACGTAGAAAATGAGTCGCAAACTTAGTATTACTCCTGGTACAGGGTATTACAGTTATTGTGGCCTAGTTTTACCAAATGTAAATATCTCAACAACAACAACAATCTTTTTATTTGTACTCAGGACTTACATATTGATAGAAAAAATAATATGGTTGTTTACAGAGTTGAGTACAGGGTACCTGAAATATGCAGTGACGGTTAATCGAATCAGGTACCCTTACATTGAATAATTAGAAATAGAAGAGCGGGTTATGCAGCCATAATACAATAACTAAAAATATATGGAGAAAAAAATAAAACAGAAAAAAGAAAAGCCAGAAGGAAATCGTAATATACATAATTTACTGTCTAATATCTAGAAAGAGTCACATTTCTCAAGGAGTTATTTAACTAAACTATAAGGATTTATAGAAATCGAATAACAATAACTATAATTGGTCAATTTTTTTGTTAAAAGTTAATGCAGAAACTAACTTTGTGTGAAGAAAAGCAGATTTTTAAAGCGACACAAATAATTTAAATGAAAAGTTTTAAATCCATTTTTTGCCTCAGTGCATCTTTCAGATATATAATTATTTATCCTTTCAGCTCTAAACGTGTTTCAACCACTTTGCTTGGACTTAGAAATTAATGTAAAATTACAATAAAAACCCAAAAAATACCTACAAACAAATAATAAACAACCTGTATGGAAATAATTAAGACTGCTAAATGGGCGGGACACGAACGGGACCGCCATTATGTTAAAAACAAAAATATAAACATATTTAACATCAACAAAAATAATGACAACATTTACAAGAAAAACAATATGGATGACAGGGACAGGATCTACATGGAGAGTAAGTACAAGGAGACCCAGGGCTAAAAAGGTTACACAACAGTTGAAAGTAAATACAGTAGTAAATGTAGTAAGTAGGTGTGCTTTAAACTTTGGGAGGGTCAGAAAAACCTAAGGTGGGGCTAGCTTGATGGCGAAGTTTCAAAATTTAACAATGCGACTGAAATGAGAAAACTTAAAAGACGGTTGTGCTACAAAAGACTGTCTTGAGGAGGAGGAAGAGCCCTGGCGTGTCCAAACTTGTACTGTGGGGGGAGGGTAGGGGAATCGTCAGACGTGAGTGTAAATGTCCACTGGTTAAACGTTGTGCTGCTTAACTTTCCATACTATATTTGCTGTAATTTTTTCAGTTTGATCAAAATATATATAGCCCCACAAATCAGACAGTGTTCAAGAAGGAAATAAAAAAGAAAAAAAACAGCACTGAGTTAAGTTTTACTTTAATTGTTATGAAGTTGGAAAACTCTTTGGGGAAAGGGACAAATACATATTTCTACGTAACTCTACTATCGACTGAACTTATGAGAAGTCTTAGTGAACAGTTATCCTCCGAAGTGGAGGAGAATATACTTGCTGCTCACCAACACTGAACAAGTAATTGTGATAGCATACACCAAACTCGTGAATAAAAGTAAAAAAGTAATAAATAAGGTGTATTTACTGGGTATCTGCGAGTACAGTCTGATCAACAAAAACGAAAAAAAGAAAGAAAAAAGAGAGAAAGAAAGAGAGAAAGAAAGAAAGAAAGAAAGAAAGAAAGAAAGAAAGAAAGAAAGAAAGAAAGAGAGAAAGAAAGAGAGAAAGA
>JAOEHT020157610.1:0-11836 GCA_025448195.2 Parazoanthus atlanticus
AAATTTGTTTGGGACCCCTAATTCAAAAATGAAGGGGTCCCTGGGACTCCTCTTGAAAATTTCTACTGAAAACCCTGTAAAGTAATGAGTAATTTCTACCAAAGAAAAAACACTATTTTACTTAGCTATATCTACCAAAGAATTTTACAAATATACCATTTATAGCTATATGTACATTAAAGATGCCTTATTTTAAAATGGAACACCATCAACCATCTTAAGTATATTGCAATGGACCATGTACCCCTCGTACAGATAAGAAAAACCTGTAGAGAATGTACTTATTTTATTCTAAGAATATTCATAGAATTAATTTCAGAAATTTTCTATATAAGTATATATCTTTCCAATCCAAATAAATCCTTAAATCCACTATTAACAATCTTTTATCAAGATCAAACAATTTCATATCAAGATAAACATACATCCTCTCTCGATCGCAAATTGAATTCACCCAATTCAAACATTTACATCCGTCAACAATACCTTTACATAACCCATCTACCAATCGTTCTATAATTAACTCCTTCTACAATAATAAACGTCGTTTTTATAAACAAAGTAAGCGATCTGATAACTCACTGCAGAATTTTCAATGACCACAAGCCTCCACAGCAAGTGGACACAATCCCGACATTAAGCGAATAAATATCTGAGCCTTATGCGACATGTCGAGATTTCCACGCACAGACTTACGGTTTTCTCCATGGTCAAGAGGATCTATAAACAAACTGAACTACATCCAACTCTTTATAAGCACACAGTAAAGGAATTTAGACAAGTGACAACAATCGCCAGCTAGAAATCGACATCCGACTGACCTTCATAGCTACCCCGTATTTGGCAAATACCACGTGAACAGCAGATGTCACTAGCGTTAAGGACCAACGTCACGTTACCCATCTCCTAGCAACAACAATCACGCAAGCATTGTTGATGTATAAAAATCCGACAAAAAAATTTCGGACGCTCTACCAAACTTTCATTTTATTCTACACATTTATTTTTGCGGCACCAAATTGATTCAATTTGCACGCCGTTTTCCTCCTTTTCGAATCTCAATTTGTCTGTCGGAATGTATTTATTCGGTTGTTAATGTCATTAAACACCAAATTTCCGCTAAGAAAAAATTGTTGCTTTGGCCACCCACTATCCGTCCCCACTGAAGAATCGGCTTTTCTCCCGAACACCCTAAATATCCGACTTGCTTTTTTCCTACAAGGGAAACGTACCGGACAATAATTTTCAATAGAATAATTTTAGTCCACGTAATCTTTTTGCAGCGCTTTTTACAACCTGACAGCGGTCAGTTCAAGCAAGAAGAAGTGAAGGTATTTGATCCTCCTTTAATTATTCAGTCCATTATTTCCATTTCATGACTCCAATATTATCGTATTCACGAACATATTGAATTCTACAATAGCAACCGCTTTTCTCTTCTACATCGCGATTGCGGCCAAAATGACTGTCTTTCATACACATTTCACTAAAATAAACGTTCACTAAAATAGCAACAGATTAATCTGAGGAAGACGATAGAGGTTGGTCGTCCGAGCATCTTTTCTAGTGAAAATGTCAAACAACAACATTATGCAAGATAAAGATCTCGTCAATCCAACTAGTGAAAGAGCAGGCGTCAATAGAATTAAAAATGGTAAGCAACCCGTGAAACAAAGTTTGCCTCAAAATTAACTCAAATACAAAGAAAAGTGGAATTTTATGTCCACACAATTTAATCAAGCGCGTACTTTTGTTAAACCTGGGCTGCACTATAAGTGGAGAGAAAGGATTTATGGTAAAGTTGTGAAACAGATGGTGACTATCGGTTCCAAAAAGAAGTGATCGATTGTAAACAGAAATTGAAAACACAAACCTAAAACATAATACAAATAACTGATATTGTCATTTACGCCACGTTGAGAGTGGTTAGTTTACGATCTCACTGGCCTTCCGGTAGTGTACACTAATCTAGGCAAGCCAGTACAAATGAAACTCAAACATACCTAACAATACAATATATTTAAATCGATATAATTGTCTATAATGAACGAAAAAAACAAAAAAGTTAATTCAAAGAAGTCAATTAGTAAAAATTAGTAAAAAGTAAGATTAAAACCCCACCCCTCATCACTACTCAGTTACTTTGGCCGATAGCGTTAGTGAATTCCGTGAACCGTTTTATTTCTATTGTTGTGAGCGACCAATGAAAAGGCGTTGTTGTTAACAACAAACCAAAACGCTCTGATTTCGATCCGTATGAAAGCTTAAAAGCAAACGGATTTTCAGACTACCTCATTGTCGATTGTGACAAAGATCGAAAATGAGCAAACGGGAGGCAAGACCAGCGCGAGAGCTTCTACAAGAAACATACTACGTCGACAGATCTGAGACTAGCTTTTGGTAGAAACATTATCAGCAAATTGTTGAAAGAAATTCTGACGTTCCACAGTGATGCCACCTCCAAAATTGGTCAACATTTTGGCTGTCTTGAAGTTTTCAAGTCACCCTATGTTCTGGTGATTTTCTTACCCTTGGTATTAGAAAAATTATTACAAGAGATGCTGATACTATTCTTGAAGTTCTCAAACAAATCCTTGGGGAGAATTTAAGATGCGAGGATTTAAAAATGCAGATCTAGAAGCAATAAACAAATTATGTCAGATCGACATATTGTACAAAAGGAGTTTAATGAACTTTTAACTGGGTACATAGCAGCGGTTGTCCCAACAGCAGTTGTGACTTCGGATGTTCTTGATCAAGAAAAAGAAAACGTTTTGAAACTAAATGATTTGTTTTACGGGATGCATTATGTAGGTTTGTCATCAGGCCGAAGAGGGACTTAAAGTGCATTTGAGAAAAGAATAAACTGTACAAAATGGACAATTATATATGTACTTGCTGATTTCTTGTACTTTTTTACTTGGAAATAAAGTTTTTAAAACGTAAAGACTGCGTCATACCATGGCAACACTGTCTAAGTGCGATTATTTCATCAATAGCTGATAAACAGCTAGATATTACTTCAAACAATCTGAACTGTTGTTTATTTATAGCTACGGATAGCTGTTACCGATACAACTTGGACCTCTGAGGACCAATCTTAAACCAGTACTTTTATTTTTGGAGCAAAATAATTTCTCTGCATAACTTCTGCCGTTTAGAATAATCGCCTTTATTTATTCAGCACAGGGTAGTCCCTTCAGTCTCAAAGACTGCTATCAATGGGAGCCCTGTGCACACAAAAATGTACATTACAGGATTAAATAAGTAAAAAGATAAAACCATTTTGAATCAGTTCCAGAATATATAGGCTAGTTATCATAGCAACAAATGACATCCTGGAAATTTGGTTACGCCATTCCATAGGTCACGACGAAATATACCGGGCGTGTAATTTTGAGTGAATGTTTTTCCAAGGATAGACTGTCTTCAACTGGACTTCTTCGACTGTGTCTGTTTTCATAAATTTGAGCCTTTTTGGTGCTGCTGGGGCCTCTTACTTTCCTTGAAAAATGTTTGTTAAAAAATGTGTCCCAAAATCTTGCAAAATTTAAATAAAAACGTCTTATCTCTGGTTTCCATTGCGAAATTTCCGTTCATTAAAACGGCACATTTTATCACAATTTGAGATATATCAATTGAGATAAAATTGACATCCATTTCTAAACAACTTCAAGTTCGACCTTACCTCGCATATATAACAGCATAAAACCGACCGTTTTTGAACACAAACACATTTTGAAAACGGAAACAGATTTAATACAAAATTCTAACTCAGTTCTCATCAAGACGGATAAAACATGTAGTTTGAAATTGACTTCCGATGTTTTCCTTTTTGTTAGACTTTTGTTAACTGGTAATTTGATATTCTAGTTTTAAGGCGTCGTCATCCAAGCACATTTTATAGCTAACAAATATCAATTTTTTATCACAATCACTCTACACTATCATTTGTCCCTTTTCTGTATCACCAAACGCTCTTCAAGTAATTAATCGGTCTGCTTTTTATCAATTTTATTTTGGAATAGAACATATTTCCCTGTGCCTAATTTTTTTAACTTCTAAGGAGTTTGTAATAGTTTCAAAGGGCGAGGTATTGTAAGTGCTTATCAATTTTCTAAAAAATCTTGGTATAGCTATTACAGTGGCCATCCACCTCAAGTATAGATGGGGTTTAACGCCTGTATAACCCTGTATCCAATGGTTTCAATTTACCAGTGTCGTCCAATAAATGTTTCACAGCTATCAGACCCGCGTGAAATTTACGTTCGTAATATCAACATGTTTTTATTATTTCAGATAATTTTAGATTGCACTGAGTGCAACAAAGAGTCAGGCTATTTCCTGAATATATTGCCTTCAGGAGGCGAGCATTTTAATATAAAATTCTGGTAGATCTATGCTAAATCGCTGAACATCATAGACACACCAGCAAGAAAAAATCAGACCCTAGCGGTTTGATATGCTGGTCAAATACTGATTTCCAGGTGTTACTGTCATCACTAAGATATCTGAGGATCCGCTTCCACTGTAACGATTCAAACAAGCTCCTAATATTTATCATATTAAGACTGCCTTCGCAAATTGAATTAGTTATAGCCGATCGTTTTACTTTTTCTTTTTTCTTTTTTCATAAAAAAGTTGTAGATTAGCTTTTCAATCCAGATATTTGTAGACAACAAACTACACATGGTAATTGGTAACATTATTTTCAACATGATCAATCTATTTTACATTTAGCTCAGTCATGCATCGCTGTCCTTCAAGGCTGATTCTAGTACACAGTTTCTCAATTGACCTGGTCAACACCGACGACTTGGTCTTGACAACAGCTCGATTACACAACCATCAGTGTTGCTGACCTAACAATTATTACGCATTCAGGAACTGTGACAAGTGAAGCTAAGTATAAAATCTGGCTCATTCCTAAATAATTTATGATGAGGATTCTTCCATAAATCAGGACAGGTCGCGAGATTTCTAAGTGTTCAGTTTTGTTTTTAAGTTCATAAGTTATCATACGAGAAGTGAATGCTGGTTTTGAAGGCCATCTATTTCCTAGTGGTTGCTTGGTGCAATCTCCTTTGGATCCCAACCAAAGCGCTTCAGTTTTGTCTAAATTAATTTTGAGTCCCGAGAAACGCTCGAAACCTCTAATAGATGAAATAATCTTTTTTGCCGAGTATCAGATACTGTAGCTGGTAGCTCGTCAGCGTTTAAGACTAACTTTACATCTTCACTCCTTATGGGTATTCCCTTGATGCTTTTGTCGGCACGTATTGCCCTTGCAAGTATTCAGTGACCAAAATAAAAAAATATGCTGAAGGAGGGTCGTCTTGGCTAACACCTCCACCTAAACCAAAGTACCCAGAAGACATTCTGCCATTCATGACCTAGCCAATAATGTTGTTATAGAAACTTTTGATCCAGTTACAGAGTGAAGGTCCGAAAATAAAAGTTTCTAACGTTTTGAAAAGGCAGGACTAGTCGACAGAATCGAATCATTTTTCAAAGTCACAAAAGAGTAACATACCCGGAGAATTTGTTTTCTTGATATGTTGCATAAATTTTGAAAGTATACGGACTACTTCTCCTATGTATCTGTCTTTAACGTATGTACACCGATCAGTATGTATTATTGGTAGGTCATTTTCAATTCTTATGGCTGCAGCTTAAAGTTCATTTTAACCTGTGATCTTTACTTTGTTGTATTCCGAGAACAAATCGTCCGAATTATTCTTGGAAGGCTCCTTGTCTAATCTATCGATTTCTATTTAAGATCTTTTTTATCTTTTATTTCCCTGGATTTAGCTTTAGAATAGGAGACAGAGAATAACCGCATTCGATATTTCATAAGATCCCCAAAAGCCTTTTATGACCAACCTCAACATATTCTTTTAACCAAGCTTCGTAGTGAGTTTCCAGCTCACTGGCGTAGTCTTTCAGAGACGAGTTAAATTTCCAATATTCCCTGCCTTTCTATTCAGTCTGTACTATCAAATGTCAATGTAATTGAAAAGTGATTGGTGTTAGGCGCACAGCTAATGACGGATTCCTTAAAATAAACGTAAAGTTCATCCGAAGGTAGAAATCTTTTGTCTCCACGTGTATCTTCTTGTTGTAGGATTCTTAATTATTCATACGTCGTAAATAAAATTCTAAAAATAAAACTTTGATCACTTTTCGTACATTTTAGTTTTGAATCACACCACCTCTCTTGTCTAATTCGTCATTCATTTTGGAGTTGAAATCGCCGCCAAACATGATACAGTGTAACCCCGCTTTACGGACACCCGCTTAATACGGACACCGTATTAATGGGGTTCCACTGTACCGTCACTGCTGTAGCCGTCATCCGCGGCTATAACCTGTTTTAGTCTGCTGAAAAAGTTAGCCTGAAAATTGATTCTATTCGGTGCATAAATTTTCAGAAGATTTAAGTTTTGACCTGTATAGACAAATTAAGTGCAATAAATCGCCCTTCATTGTTAATGTGCTTCTTTTCAACCACAAAACTGACCTCTCCCATGATTTGAGCCATGAGAAAATATTATTTCGCTTCCCCATTCATTGGACCATATTTTCTCAATTGCAACAGTACTGTAGGTTTCTTGTAGTAAAATGATTTCTGCTTGTTGTTTGTGCAGCCAAGATTATAACTTACGCATTTTCTTATTGTCATGATTCCCCTGGCATTAAGGGATATGAGTTTGAAATCGAACATGAAGTTAATCGAGGCAAGAAAATGCACTTTTGGACTTTTTAGAGGAATCCCTTGAGACAGGCAAATGTGTGACGCATATCTGTACATAATATAGTTACTGTATACATAGTTCGCATTGCTCCTGGAATTCCGGGCAAATTCCTGGAATTCTGTTGTTTTCTTCCAAGGCTCTGGAAAACTCCTGGAAAAGCAGTTATTTTCCCTGTACTCCTGGAATTATCCTGGAATTTTGTAGATAATAATTTTGTACTACAAAAAATGACCTACAGATTGCCGAAGCTTCTGATTCGCAATTGTTTTTAATGCAGACGCAATCAGAATATGCGTTGAGCTGACAAAACTCAACGAGAGCGTGTTAAGAAAGCCGGATCCACTTCCAAAGATGGACAATCTTCTTCCCCAAATAAATTAGTCAAAATTCTTACTAAAGTTGATGCCAACTCTGACTTTGGCAGGAGAAATTAGCCCCGAGTCCCGTCTTTTGATCCCATTTTGCAGATTTGTTTTAACAGAATGCCTTTTGGAGTTAAATCTGCTCCTGAGCACCAGGTTAAGAAAATGACTCGGTAAACTAGAGGAGCTGAACGGTGTTATCTTACTAGTTTATGACATTCCTATCCATGGCCGAACACATGAAAAGCATAATACTCGACTAATTGCCACCCTTGACAGGTTAAACAAAGCCTGGGTGACTCTAAACACAGACAAATACGAATTTTCTAGGCGAGATTAAATTTGCAGGGTAAATCCTCAGGGAACGAGTCAAATCTGACCCAGAGAAAACAGAGTCTATCAGAGAGGTGGACACACCAAACAATGTGGGGGATGTTCGACATTTCCTAGGCATGCTGAATCAACTTTTAAAATGCATACCGCATTTACTTGATAAATCCAGACCACTAAGAGATCTGCTAAGCAAGAAAAATGCGTTCCTCTGGGGCCCAGCGCAACAAAGTGCCTTCGACCTCCTCAAAACAGAGCTGAGCCCAGCTCCAGTCCTTCCACACTATGATTTAACAGCCGAAAAATCATTGTCTCTGAAAATGCCTCCATATTATATAGGAGCAAGAAGACAGAATGAAAGGCCGTCGCATATGCGTCGAGATCAATGACAAACACTGAGCAGCGCTACGCCAATTCTTTTTTTTTTACATTTCTTTTTTATTCTCGTTTGTAATTCGTCGTTACAACTTACATAAATATGTATAGCCATATGCACAAAAAGCATCCTTACTACAGGAAAGTATTTATTTTCTGTTTTGCAATTTTAGGATCTGATTTCTTTGTTTGGGTTTTAAGCTTGATGGGGTCCGTTCTGCTTCTAACTTTGCTGTTTTATCTATTTATCTATTCCACTTAAGAGCTGTTTGTGAAAGAAAAGGGGAAGAGAGACTTCCATTTTTCTTGAAAGTCTTTGTTACGAAGTATTTCTTTTTCAATAGATGCATAATATTTTTGCTATTTTATAAAGGAAGACGTCTCGGGGATTTTTTCTCTCAGTTCGCATACGTAGATGTAGTATTTTGCAGCTAATGAGCAGAAACCAAGGAAAATGCTTTCTGGCTCAGTGTTCAGTCCAAAGGCACTAAGTTTGTTTGTTGCTTTAGTTTCGCTAAGTATTTTCTCGAGTGTAGCCAATCCTCTAGGGATGTCCAAAATTTGTATGTTTCTTCACAAGTCCAGAAGAGATGGGTTAGTGTTTCGGCTTTTTTCGCACAAAACGTACAGAGCTCAGTATCTTTAATACAAAGTCCTTGTAGAAACAAATTCGTTTGATTCTTCTATCCAATTACTTACATTGGAAGTTTCCTGATTTGTATCTATTCAAACACTCAAACGGTTTGGAGTAAACCGTCTCCCATTTTACTTCTTCTAATTCGCAATCCTTCTCCCATTTTGACTGAGTTGCTTCAGGTTTTGTTCCTCATTTTTTCACAAATGATTTATAAAAGACCTTGGATAAAGACAAACCACATATAACAAATAATAACAGTACATTTATATAGCGCGACTTCCTCAAGGCTCAATGGCGCTTTACATTAAAATACAAAGATTAAGATAAATGCATTCATTAATTAAAAGATTGTTCAAAGAGCCAAAGTTTTGACTGTAGCATTTTTTATATATTCGGGTAGGGTGTTCCAGAGATCAGGGGCAGAGACAGAAAAGGCACGATAGCCATAGGTATTAAGACGGTAGGTAGGATTTTCGAGGTTCTTATTGCTGGATCTAAGAACTCTGGTGGGTTTGTAGACAGTACGAAGATTGGTGATATATCCAGGAGCTTGACCATGTACAGACTTGTAGGCAATGAGAAGATTTTTAAAGCGAATGCGAAAGGCAACAGGAAGCCAGTGCAGTTGTTGCAAGACAGGTGTAATATGGTCGAATTTTGGCAAACGATAGAGAAGACGGGCTGCTGCATTTTGGACATGTTGGAGTCTGTTTATGAGATACTTGGGGAGACCATAAAGCAAAGAATTACAATAATCCAACTTTGATGTTACGAAGGCATAGAGAATTGTTTCTGTGGTGTGAAAGGTTACGAATTTGCGGATCCTGGCGATGTTACGTAAGTGAAAGAAGGCTGTTTTACATGACATACTGATGTGGGGAGCCGTTGTGAGGTATTCGTCAAACAATACACCAATATTTTTAGCGGAGGGGGACTGGGAAATCCCTTGACCTCCAACATTTACCACCTCTGAAGAAGGCTGGACATGAAACATGGATGATATCAAAAGTAGTAGAGTCTTATCTAGATTCAGTTTAAGTTTATTGGCCGTCATCCATTAGTTCAGGTCGTAAATACATGGTTCATTTTTGTGTTTCATCCGTTCCAACTCATCGTCAGAGGAGGTTTTGAAAGCAATGTATAGTTGAGTGTCCTCGGGATAAAGATGGAGGGTCATACCATGTTTCCTTGCAGTGGCCCAATTAGGAGAGGTGTATAGAGAGTACAGAAGTGGAGCAAGGACATATCCCTGAGGAACTCCATGCAGTAGAGTTCTGCCCATTCACTTTAACAAACTGTGAACGGTTCGACAGAAATTATTTGTGAGCAAGGCCGCCAATATTGAATTTGGCTGAAAGACGCTGTAACAGGATTTTATGATCAGCAGTATCAAAGGCAGCTGGTAGGTCAAGTAGAACAAAGATAACAGAACATTTGGAATCAATAGCTTCTAAAATGTCATTCTGTACACGTATAAGGGCAGTTTCAGTACTATGGAACTTCTTATATGCTGATAGATATTTTTATTCAAATTATTTGTGTCTATGTATTTGATAAGCTGATTACCAACCATCTTCGCAACTATTCTAGAAATGAAACGAAGATTTGACACTGGTCTAACAATTTTGAATTCATCGTAGAACAAGGACGTCTAGAGGATTGGAATCACCATCGCTTCCTTCAGTTGATCGGGAAACACACCCGAGGAGAGTGATGAGTTTACAATAGTGGTGATAGATGGAACTACAACCTCAATACACTGTTTCAGAATGTGACCAGGCAGGGGGTCTAACTCACATGACTTAAAACCAGTAGAAGAAATTAAATCAGACACTTCTGTCGCAGTAACATCGTGAAATATAGTGTTTTGAATTAAAACTTTTTTTTCTTGTTTTACGACACCAAGTTCTGAGACACACTGGATATAAGCCCCAAATACTGAAGATAGGGAGTTTTAATTTCACATTTCAACTGGAAATGTTTATGGTTTAAGAATCTGGGACAAGGGGTCTTTCCAGAAGATGTTTTACTTTAGAAACACCTATGTTTTTCCATTCCTTGAAAAGAACTGGTCTATTGTCTATCCGAATTAAACAGTTGTTCCACAAGTCCTGTTCCAAAAACTCAGCAAAGGACTCCAGATTATGTTGGAAATATAATTCGGCCCATATTTCAACGATTTCCTGCGTAAACTCGTCTCTGATATTAAATATTTTAAAATCTTTTTTGTCTAAGTTGTATAGAAAAGCACTTTTCCCGCTCATTTTATCGAGGTAGTAGTTGAAAAGATTTTTCCATTTCCCTTTATTAGTGCTGTCGAAATAATTCGTAGCCCAGGTAGCTTTGAGCGCTCGATTGAAGGAAAATATATCCAACATTTTTGCGCCTCTTTTTTCCTAGTCGTTTATCATTACTGGTCGTTTGATTTTATCTCCTTTTTTCATCCCATTGAAATTTAAGGAGAAGAACATTGGCTTCTTTTAGCGTCTTTGGGCAAGTTCCCAAGGGATTTAAAGTATAAACTAGTTTTTTTGACGCTAACAGTGCTTTGATGACTGATATTTTACCAAATATGGTCAGTTTTTTTAATCCCCTGGTTTTTTTCCTTCCGTGTTCAGTTTCAACGATTCTTCCTCGTTTGTCGCAAAATGCACTCCTAGAGCTTTGACTGAACCCGTTGCCCATTTTAGACTTCTTTCTGGGAGAAAATATGTTTTTTTCTTTAATGTTCCTATCCAGAGGACTTCTGTTTTAGAGTTGTTATTTTTTAAGCCCGATATTATACCAAAACGATCAAGTATATCCAAATTTGCTTGAAGTGCAGTTTTGGAACCATCAAGAAATATAGTCGTGTTATCTGCATATTGGCTAATTTTCCATTGTTTCATTTTGTCACGCCGAAATTGAAAAAGTGGGCCTAGCGACAACCTGGGCGTGTGAATTTAGTGATTACATCCTTGGAAAGGATATTGAAATTGAAACTGTCCGTAACCTTTAGCCCCATTGTTTGGATAAGCTACCACCCAGGATTCACATATTCAGTATGCGTCTGATGAGATATTCCTACACAATCACACGTGTGCCAGGAAACGAGCATCAAGGTTATCACTCTGAAAGCTCCCACCAAGTTGTCCATCAATTGACAGATGATCTGAGCTTGTATGTAGTCTCAGAACCAACCTCACGGCGAAAAACATATAAAAACCTCGTTGATATGATAGAAAAAGAGATATCAACGACTTTCTTAAAAGGAGTCTTTCAGTCACTGAAGGTTTGTTAGCAAGTGAACGACTCGAACGGTTCGCCTACAACAAGACGCAGATACTTTTTAACACCACTATACAATGGTTTCAGTCCAGTAGAGTTATCAATGGGAT